>JAZKLR010000179.1:287500-443355 GCA_037103525.1 Ganaspis brasiliensis
CTGTTGGTAGAGTGTAACATAACCTCTCTACCATCAAAACTAGGGTAATGTCACCATGAGTGGACCGCTTAAGCTTTTTTTCAAATAAATTATATATGAAAGTAAATTAAATGTACTTCTTTATTCAAGCTTTTGTTTAGATCCCTAGATAAGAGTTTATGTCATGAGAGCTTTGATTTTGTTATTTAGAAAAAATAAATTTGACGTAAAAATATATGCGTTTTTTTGAGGAATGAAAAAAATGTAACCTTGAGTGGCCCACTCTTGAAAAATTGCAAGAAAGGGTCAGAAAATAAATAATAACTCAAGAAATTGCAAAATTTATTTAAGATTTTTAATTTCTTTCAGTAAATTATCTAGTTTTGACTCCCTGTTATTCTATACTATTTTCAACTATACTTTTTTCGAAATCACAAAAAATATTTATAAATAACATAAAATATAGTTATAAACAAGTTTATTTTTAATTTATATCTATAAAAATGGTAAATTGACATTGAAAATTAAAAAAATTAGATGGATCACTCAAGATTATTGATTTATTTATTTATTTCACTTGTCTATCTCAATACATGAGTTCAAGCTGAGAGTCGCAATCATATGTACTTTACATTAAATTAAAATACAAAACTACATTTTACATTAATCAGAACAAATACAAATAAATAGAATTAAAATCCGATGATAACATTCGAGTGTAACGAGTAAAACAGCGCAATAACTCAATCCTGTGTTAAATCATGATTATATCGCTCAAGTAGCAACTGATTAATTAGTCTTACAAAGGATTTAACAATTTTTGTCTCCGACGAGTTCAAGACCCTCAGCCAACCAGACGCCATATCAGGGTTAAAACAAACATTAGGAAAGGCAGCTGCACATAAATAAGTGCAAGCAGGACAGCACGAGAGGATATGAAAAAGATCTTCTCTTTCTTGGTGGCAAAACGAGCATTTTTCCCCCTTGTCAAACCTGTAAAATGGATCAAGTAAATAAAGAAATTTTATCTATATTTATTAAATTTGGTCGTATATTTAGAATAGTTGTGATAAAATTAATTGATCCTAAAATTGAAGAGATTCCTCTAAGATGAAGAGAGAAAATTACTAAGTCAGTTGAGATTGTTGTACACCACCCTTCCCAGACTTATCCTGTGGACATGTCTGTTCAACAATCTTACCTGGGCAAAAATTCTCTTAATCTACAATGAGCATTGTAATTTCAAATAAAGCTGTGGGTCCTGGTTAATTGAAAGACAGGGGTAAATAACCAGACTCTCAGACCTCGAAAATTGTACCAGATCAAGGGCCCTTAGAACTTGACTATATTTTTCAAGGACAATATCTTTAATTCGTACCATGGATTCCAAAGACGAAGGCTTCCAACCAACATCCAAATCACTCAAACCAAATGCATCTCCTAGTCGTAGCAACCAATTAGATCTGTTTTCAGGGTTTCTGCCCGCCAGTCTCACCAGACCCTCAAAACACTGCCTGGGATACCTTGAAGAGTCGATTTTTGAAATTTTACCTACCCAGCTCAGCGCATTCGAGAGAACCATGTAAGAGAGACGGAGAGAGCCCGTCTCCATCCTGATCGCGTAATTCGGAGTGTTATTTGGCAAGGATAGCAGTCTTTTAAAAAATGACAGCTGAACCTTCTCAATGTCATCCAAATGATAAATTCCCCAAACTTGAATGCCGTAACGCAAAACACTTACCGAGAGGCTCTGGAAAAGTTTCTGATAAGAGGCCCAAGAGTCCGCCCCCGTATGATAAATTATATTCATAATACCTCCCACAGCTGAATTTGCAGCATCAATTGCTTTGTTGGCCGCCGGGAGAAAAGAGCCCGTATTAGAATATAACTCGAAATCCCTGGTTTGATCAGGACTGTAAAGTAGCTAAAAAAACAAGTTTCATGGGCCTTAAAAAACCCAAAAATTAATTCTTTTTCTACGGAATCGAAGAATAATTTATTAAATGAAAAATCCGTTTTAAAAAATATGTTAAAATCTAAAAAAGAAAATTATCGTAAATCAATCATTGAAAGAATTGCTTCTTGTAATCAACAAAATAAGTTTTGGAGTGCCGTTAACTCAGTTAGAATGCGCCCTGTTCAACAGTCACGAATTAATTTAACTATATTGCAAGATTTTTTACAATCTTCTTATTTTGAAGCAACTTCTCTGGTGCCACAGTTATGTAACTTTTTTCTAAATGTATCTCATCCTTGTTTAGATGGCTGTATTACAAGTCAAGAAATAATCCGTAGCATTTGAAATTGTAAAAATGGGAAGGTTTCCGGAATTGATGGAATTAGCTATGAGTTTTATAAAAATCTTCCCCAAAATTGGCTTTTGTATATAGAACAGTTTTTCAATAAAATTTTAGATACAGAAATGGTTTCTCAGGACTGGGGAAAGTTAATCACTTCTATGCTATTCAAAAAAGGGGATGCGGATATTCCGGGAAGTTATAGCCAATAACATTAATTAATTCAATAGTAAAGATTTTCACGCAAATTATTTGTGTCCGTTTGGTGGCGTGGGCTGCGGATCTGATTTTAATTCCTGAGTCGCAGTCGGGCTTTAGAAAGGGCAGAAGCTGCTTAGATAATCTTTTCGCACTACACGCTATTATACAATTGCATTTAAGTAAACCGGGAACTGTGGCATATGCCACTTTCATTGATTTTAAAGGGGCCTTCCCATCAGTAAATCACAACCTTCTATGGATCAAACTACATAAAATGGGCTTAAGTTCTAAATTGATTAGGATTATACACAGCTTTTATGACCTTGCTTATACGTGTATCAAACCTCCGGAAGGTTATACTGAATATGTCAAGCAAGCAAGTTAGGAACTTTCAAAATCCCGATAAAATGAAGAATTCTCAACATTTAAGGTAAAAGTTTTTATATTTCTAAACTAATTATCAAAAAAGTATTCAGATAATATTAAAGTGTTATAAAATACTTACTATTTAAATAATTTTGATTTGCTAAAATCAAATTATTTTGCAGAAAAAAATTGTTAAATATGATCGATTTTTGACATGTCACATACAAACTTAAATACCATATTTTACATGTTATTTTATAATATTAAATACTTTAATTCAGTGCAAAACATAAATTAAGCCTTCAAAAATAAATGTCAACTGGATTTTTATCTTTTTAGAAGTAATTATCGGTGTTTTAAATTATTTTTTATTGTCTGTTAATGTGTCATTTTTTCGTGTTCTCTCAATAAAAAATCTTTTTTTATATGAAAATTAATTTTTTTTCTAAAATCTTCATTCATTTTGTCATCTTAGATCATGCAATAATATTTTCGCCAAGTATTAATGTTTTTTAAAAAGGTTAAAAATACATTAGGCGTAATAAAATGGTTTGACCCAGCTGCGGTCGTTAAGCGGTAGTTTTAAGTACGTCATAGGGTCGTGACGCGCGAGTTTGAATCTTTCACCATGCGAATTTGTTTTCTACACTGAGAAAAATTTATTGCTATTATTGCATCAAGGACTGTTACTACTTTTACAAGGTATAATTTAATGCAGAAATCGTACAAAACTGGAGACACTCTTACACGAAATCGTGAGTTTAATGCATATTAATGCTTCGTGTGAGAATAGTAACTCTATATTACTAATTAATCTCCAAGTTTTTACACCAAATGCAACACAAATGTGCCAAAAATGCTCCTCACCTTTTTATCCAGCGTTGCAAGGAATCGGTGTAATTTCTACATGGTTTTTTTGCCACTTAGTCTTAAAACGATGTGCGCAGGCGCGGTCCCTTTAAACGAACAACGATACAACTGAAATTCGCCGCGCATTTAAATTCTAATCATGTTTGCTAGAAACTCATGCCAAAATCTCACCGATTTTTTACAATTTTTTCACTGAAAGCTGGAGAGCGTTTTCGGCAAGACTTGTGAGAAGAGTCCGCACATGTTTTCTTACTATTAGTGCACTGAAACTTTTCACGTGCTTTAAGCACGTTTTTTAGCAAGAAAGGCAAAGTGTATGTGTTGCAAAATGCGAACGGTACGTATTCATGCGTTATTCGCAATAGATTTTTCTCAGTGTAATAGTTAAAAAAATATATATTTGTAAGCAACAGGGTGAATCTGTAAATAAATGTAGGTTACGTATGAGTTGAATACATGTATTAACTGAAAGAGAACAATTTTTTAAATGTGAACAGGTTAAATTACAAAACAGTTCTGTAACGTATCACAGTAAGTTTATATCTTTTTCCAAGTTAAAACACATAAGTTTTTCTGAGACTCTTTACTACTCGTTAAATATATTTTGTTCTGTAATTTCAATACTACGTAAGTTAATTTCTTTATTTCTGCAACATTAAATAGTATGAAACAATCTCGTTTTTATTATAAAATCAGCTTATTTCATATTTACCGAAAGTGGTCTTTCGTCCGAGAAGTACCATAGCAGTTCTGTAATCGTTACAGATATAATTTTTTCAGTGTACGATACCGTTTTTTCCGGGAAGTTAACAGGAAGTTACCCATGTTACTACGCATGAAATTAGTCATTTAAAGTATTCTTTTTTTCCGGGAATTTTTATTTATAATTTCCAGGAAGTTATCATTGGAAAGCTTAAATAGGGGGACATTTAAAGGTAACAGAAAGTTAACTGTGTTAAGTTCCTGTTAACTTCTCTGAAAAACTAACCATTCTTGAGTTAATGAAACTTGAAATAAATGGTTAATTTTTTAAACAAATAACTATATTTTTGATAAAAAATTATAGCACAACATTTTTCAAAATGCGTTTTAAAGGTGATGAAATAAGCTTTCAAATGATGTAAGTACATTTGAAATGTGGTAATTGGTAATGGTAAATGGTATCACTTTAAAAAAATTAAAAATTTTGTTTTGTCATAACATTAATTAAACATTAACAACAAGTTTTTTCAAATTTTTCTTTTATGCAGTGATAAAGCTCATGAAATGAGTTTTCAATTAAAACCTTCTCAAATTTTGTTATTTTAATAATAAACCAAATAAAAAACTTTTTCTAAAGCCTTTAATCGCTGTAGGGTGGGCAAAAGTTACAGAGCGGTACTGTATGATTAGGCACCAGATATATCCAAAAAAATTTTGAACTTTTTTTTAATCATTCCCTTAATATTGCAGGCGTCAGTTTAGCGTAATACTTCAGAAAGGTTAAATGGAAATGTTCAGGCAACATAAGTTAGTAACTATTCCTCATAGGTGGACATTTTCCTAATTTCACCAAGCTTTGCTGAGCTCCGAATTACAATATTGCGAACCTTACACTGCAAGGTTCAGGAAAGTTTTAGCAAATATCTAGTGCTAGGACCCACCCTATAATTACAACTGGACGTAATAAAAGAAGTTTTTTATGTTGCGTTTTTTTGTAGAACTTATATGGTATTCAATCAGGCAAGTAATTCTTGCGATTGATAAATTAAATCCTAAGGAAGACTTATTGCTTTTGCATTATGATTTGTTAAAAAGAAAGTGTTATTATTAACCCAAGCAATTTTTTGTTTTCAGAAACAGTTTATGTTTAAATCTCACATTAAAATATCTAATTTAGATACTGCAAGCTTTCAATATCCAGTGGCGGATCCAGAACTTCCTCTAGGGAAGGGGGTCTCCTTAGTCGCGGAATTTTTCGACCAAAATGATGTGACCTTTTTTGGTTATGATTTTTAGCCCCAGAAGGGTCATGACCCCCCCCCCCTCCCCCGAGGATCCATCACTGTCAATATTTTTTGTCATACTCGCACCATAACTACGAGTTTACGGGCTGTCAACAATTTAATACACCTACAATAATAATAATACAACAATAATTAACTGAATAACACTTTTAAATTAAAAAATTGTAATTTTAAACTTCCCGCCAGGTAATTTTGAAATTTTCATATTTTTCATGAAATACTTCACAAAACAAAAATTTCATGACCTTTTACTCCCTACCTAGTGGTAAGATCCAAAAGACGTCTTAAGAACGTTTTTTTGGACATGTATGCTCACTGAGTAAGTATTACTGATCGTCCATAAACTTGTTCTCATGGTGCAAGTTGACGAACAATTTTGTATGGTAAATGACTTCTTTAAACGGCCTTTAGGTACTCCTATAATTTAGTAGGACTTAGATACGTCTTCAATTGTAGCTTCATCCGCTAAATTACACTCGTACTGTATAGTGCCGTTTAGAGACCTTGTATCATAAATAACTATTAACATCCGATATTACCTTTAACACTGAGAAAAGAGTTTTGTTTCATGAACAAAATAATTTTATTTATATTTGCCGTGAAACATTTTGGACTCAATGCAAAACAGATATTCTTAATCCAAGAAAATGCTTGCATAATTAGGCTTATAACCGTTTATATTTATTAAATTAATAAATTAATTTTTCAATAATTAAATTTTTGATGAAACTTTCAATTAAATGAATTTTAAGCTATTTTTGATCAATTACTTTTAACTTTACCACTTACGGCGGTTATAATCTGTCAATAAAAGGAAATCAGAGGAAATTTAGTCAAAGTTAAGTATTTGAAATGAGGTTCGAAATATCTGGACTTTATTCCGTTTGGAATATGCCAGACAGTGATTTAGTGAATAAATCACTGCAGGCCTTTTATTATTGCTAACGAATTTCCCTGTATTTTCGTTTTCTCAAATTAATAATTGTCACACTGAAAAAAGTTTAGTACACGGTACGTTCGAAATGACGCAGATAGATGGATGATGATAGCTTGGTAATAGAGTTCCCAGGCGCGAGAAACCAGTGCTGACGCTGGGTGGAGGCTTGATTTTAGCTTTGACACCTAGAGTGGGTAACCGAGACTGGGAACAGTCTTTAAATCACTGACGTTCAATATTGGTTCAAGATTGGACACCAATGCTCGTTCCATGCTTGAATCCTCATCCCAGTAAGAAATGAATGCTCGAATCGACGTCGATTTATCGGTCGATATTCCATCGATGTGTCTAATCGTTTCGATGTAAATCTGACACTGAAATCGATGCATTTTCGATATCGACGAAAAATCGATGATAAATGAAAAACATTGTATTGATGTCGTTTCGACCTCGATTCGATCTCGATTTATCGAACAGTGATCGAAATGCGATCGACGGTCAGATTCATTTAAGCCCCTCTTATATTATATTTATGCGTAGACTATTACAGTATCTACGCAAAAATTCCGCGAAATTTTTTTCTGCGAAAATTGTCTTAGTTTTTTTTAATTTATATTTTAACGAATTTAAATAAATCCGAATTTTTATTTAACAGAATTTTTAGTTTTCTAAATTTATATATCCAACACAATTTTCATTTACGAGAACTCTCACCTAACTCCATTTTCATGGTTTCGAGATAAACGAGTTTTAATTTTTTCTCAGTTCTGTGAAATCGAAAAATCAACAAATGTTTTTGGTGTTTTGCAATAAGTCTTATTATTTAATGAATTTTTTAAATACGTTTATCAATTTTAATAAAACGCTTCGATTTTAAAGAAATTTAATATTTTTTTACCGTGACATTACATTTTGTTGGAGTTGTGTCGTTTTATCTTTAATTTGTAATATCTAACTAACTTCAATTTGTTTTTAAATGTCATTTTCAAAAAATGGTTATGATTTACTTTCTCTTAAACTCTGGCTTAAATAAGACATTTTTAGGTTTATATATATATTTTTATATTTTATAATTATTGTATATTATATAAATACATAATGATAAGTCAATTTAATCAATAACTTAAAAAACGTTTTGTAGAATCAGTGATTTTTTAAAAGCGTCAATTGTTTTTCTCAGCCTGAATGGAGTTGTGTCGTTATACTATTTTATCGACGACAAAAGTGGACTTATATTATTCATTATTTTCTCTGTAAATAAATGTTTTACTCATTTTACAAGTATCAAACTTTAAAAAGCATGTCTAAATATATATGAATCTAATATTATCTCAAATTTAATAAAATGGCGCTTGTGCTGTTTTACCTTTCAGCCACAGAATTTTTCTTTGCTTTTTTGATAGAATTTTTGAAACATCGAATGTTTATTTGACTGAAGTTGCAAATGACCAAACAAAATGAAGGTTGCTTGTGCAAAATTTAAAATTAAGGTGGGTTTTTAATGGAAAAGTCGAAAAATGAACATTTTCGATTTTATTTCATTATTGATTTATTTTTATAAATATCTATCTAAACCTAACATATTAAACATTAAAACATATTAAAATGGAAGTATTTTGAAAGAGAAAAAATTATTTTTACATCTAAAATGTTATATTAAACGTTTATCTTAATGTCATGAAGTTGACTCTAAAAAAGAAGGCGTTTTGCGGTAGATGCGGATTCCGCCATTTTGAATCACCGGAAACCTAAAAATCCAAAAGAATCTTAAATATACATGTGTGGGCAGTCAGTATACCAGGAGTTTTACTTAAAACCAAAAAACTCTGTTAAGTAAAAATTCGGATTTATCTGAATTTGATCGAAAACACGAAAAAATATTTAAAGAAAAATATTAACGTTGAACATCTGGATATTACACTTTAATATCTAGATGTTAAGAATTAGATGCTAGATAATGACGTCTAACATCTAGATTTTTGATATCTAGATAGCTGTCCCTATGTTAAATGATAAATATGTTACGAGTTAACATCTACATGTTACGGGTGAACATCCATTTTTCTCAGTGAATTATGCAAAAAAAATCGGCCTCCCGAGGTGCATATAATGCTATTATAATTTTGAGGAATTATTATGTAATAAACTAATAATGTGTTAGTTAATTTCAATTATGAAAATAAACTTAATTTTATGTTTTTACCTAAAATAAATATAAAACAGTTTTTAGAAGATGATACGTACCACTAACATCAATTAAAAAAACCAAAAAAATTATAAAAGATGGAAAAGATCATGTAGAAGCGATCAGGGTTACGCAGTTACGCCTAACTCCTAGTTTTTGACAATATATTCGTAAGGAATGTAGAAAATGTAAAAAACTAAGCCAAAATGACTTCAGTGCAAAAAGCAAGTTTGCCAGGAAAACTTTTATTGATTCGACTTCGATTCGACATCTATTGAAATATTTTAAAAATGTTCTATGACTGGAGAAAAAAAAATTTATCGATTCGATTTCGGTTCGACGTCGATTTACATATTTTGGAAATTTTGTGAATTCAGTGTCCAAATTATTAAAAATTAATCGTGCTCTGCTTTTTTGGTAAAAAAAAGTACATACAGCGCCTCTTAATGTAACATCGATTTTACATCAAAATCATATTGCATTTCGATCATTGATGATTTGTCGATGGAATCGATATCGAATCGACATCGAATCGAGCAACTATTTCTCACTGGGATGCGCGAAGCTTGAACATCCAATCTAGATTCAAGCTTGAATCAACTGTGACACAATTGCTCAACTTATCATATTATATATTTTTTTATATATTAAAGTATATACATATAAAAAGTGATATTAATTAAATAATAAATATAAATATTACAACTGCTGCAGTTTTATTAATATTTAATATTAATTTTGAATAAATAAACTATAAATAAACAAACCAAAATTATGTAATTTTACTCAATTGTAAGATATATTACAAGTAAATTAAATTTGTAAACAATTATTTTCTTCTTTTAAAAAAATTAATTTTAAAGAATTATATAACCAAACGAAACAATTTAAAGACAAATTTCAAATTTGAAAAATATTAAAGATATGATAACGTGCTCGATTGCGTAATTTTGTAGAATCATTCATTTCTAAAAAACTTTAATTATATAAATTGAATAAATTTCTTTATTTAAGTAAAAGTGTCCTTCAATAGATTATATCGTCACCTTAATAAGCAAACCTCGTAACTCCATTTACCACTACTTTACAGGAGAGCAAAAAAACTGTTTATACGCATTAAATTGGATGTTCAAGCGGATGTAAAAGTTTCATTAGATGCGTAACGATTATTTTTTGTGTATTGGTGTGAAAATCAGATATTTTATTTACATTACGATATGTATATTACGTTCATTCCTTTTAAAAATGGAGTTACGAGGTTAGTACTTCAAGTAAAGAAGGTGAAGATACATTTTTTGGAGTTACGAGGTTAGTACTGACAGGATAGGTTTAAAACGTTTGAAATAAAATTATTAAAATTTTTTTTGCTAGGTTAAACTCAACAATCATTAACACTCCCATGGGTTAAAGCAACCCCAAGGGGCAAAGTGCCCCAAAGAGTGAAAATTTCACCGGGGCTCAAAATGACCTCAGGGGTTAAAATTACTTACCTAGTGTTTTAAGATAATTACGCATGCGGAATAGCGATTTATAGCAATTCACATGCGGAATTGTGTTTTATGGAACTTCCGCATGCGGAATGATATTTTATAACTATTCCGCATGCGGAATTATGGTCTATGTAAATTCCGCTTGCGGAATTGTGTTTTATGGAAATTCCGCATGCGGAATGGTGGTTTTTGGAACTTCCGCATGCGGAATGATATTTTATAACTATTCCGCATGCGGAATTATGGTCTATGTAAATTCCGCTTGCGGAATTGTGTTTTATGGAAATTCCGCATGCGGAATGGTGGTTTTAGGAAATTACGCATGCGGAATGGTGTTTTTTTAATATTCCGCATTCCGCATGCGGAATCGTTTTTTGTAAATTCCACTGTGACGTCCCGGATTTGTCAAAACCTTACATCTTTCTTTTAATTGAAATTTGTCTTAGGACGAGGGATGTGGAATGGAAATCACCATAATTTTTATTAATTTAATTCAAGTTATTCTACCATTAGTTTATTATAATTTTGTGTGTGTTTCGTATTATGTATGTGTGATGTAAGAACGCTTTATATTATTTTAATCTTTTAATTATTACTGTTTAATTTTTTTACTGACACTCAACACACATTCGATTTTGTTCCATAGTTTCTATATTGTCACTTATTTTCTCATTTTCACACGGAACTATTTTTATAAAAAGGGGACCAAGAGACGAACGTCTGGTTCCTCGGGTTTTTTATCTTCTATTCTCGAGGAAAATATGCGGAAATATGTCCCTTTTCCTTCTTTTTTTTTATAATCCTATAAATAAATTTTCATAAATCAGTTTAAAAGAATATAATGCCTAGACCGTAAATTCCGCAATATATCTTTTGGATATCTAAATCCTTAACCTTCCTGCCCTATGGACAACATGGGAAATAAAAGGAAGCATAAAAAAAAGGGAAAACTCAAAAAATTATGACACCAAGTTTAATTTGAGTTGTGACCTTGCAATAAGCAAAGTAATCAACTTAATCTGCGAAGGGTTCCAACTAGTCACGAAGGGCACAATATATTATGACGGCTGTTCGCCAAATGTTTTATTACTCTTCCGAATTTGGCGAGTACCTGGACCATCGGTCCCGCGGATTTCCCACGTCTAGGGCATAAATTCTCAGATTTTTTATAACATGACCATTTTAACCCCAAAATTTCTCCCTCCTACGATTTTTGCAGATTTTCCTTGGAGTGGGAGAGGATGCCTGGGTACCCAGAGCGTCGTCTGGGACCTTTTGTAAAGTTAGTTCCTTCCGGGCCTTTACCGCGTAACTTGGAAAATTGGTTCCCTTCCTGATTTAAAATTTACCCTCGAGGTTCAACTTTAAGATCTCGCATGTCTTAGCGACTGAAAACGCGATTTCTTAATACCGTGTAAACTCCTCGGGTAAATTGATCAGCATCGGTACCAAGGATCCTGGTTCCGTTAAAACCCGTAAATTTTTATAGTGTTTTCAAAAGTTTATGTTCAATGTCATTTTTGTGTCTTAAATTAAATTGACGTTTTTCTAATTAATGTGTCTTGTGTTATCAACGATGTCAACGAAGTTTTATTTTGGTGTATCGACGAATTCGTGTTAATTCTTTCATTTTTAAATTGACATTTTTGCCATTTTTGACATTTTTGATTTATTATGTGTGTGAGTTCTTAGTGTAAATTCATAGTTTTTGTAAAATAGTTAACCTTGTTTTATAAATTAAATGTTATATTAATTATCTAGGACATTTATTCCGTTTTAATATTGTGTTAGTGGAATTTATAGAACTTACGGTACCACCTGAAAACTTTTAACCTTTTGTGTGGTTATATATTCGCAGTGTTGTGAATAAAGACTCATATTCATCGAATTATAATTATAAACTTGATCTCAACATTTTGTGCGAAATATTATAATGTTTTTACCGAATCTGGATTATGTCAACAATTTATTCAGCAGTAAGTTATTCTTATGAATAAAAATCTATGTGCACCAAGAAATTTTCTATTATAAATTATTTCAAATTCTTTTCCTAAACAACAATAAGGTGAGTTTCAACTCTTCAGACTTAGCAAGATCCCACAACATCTATTTTCTTAGCCGCTCGGGAAAATAGATAAAAATATAAGTATTATCTTAGTGTAATTTCACTGGTTTCATTTAATTAAATTAGTAGTTATATTTATTATTCATATTCTTGTTTTGCGTTATTTCTTATGACGTAACACCACATTCCGCATGCGGAATAAACTTTTTAAAAAATTCCGCATCCCGCATGCGGAATCGTATTTTTCGAAAATTCTGCATCCCGCATGCGGAATCGTATTTTTTAAAAATTCCGCATCCCGCAGCGGAATCGTTTTTTGTAAATTCCACATTTCGCATACGGAATAAACTTTTTTAAAAATTCCGCATCCCGCATGCGGAATCGTATTTTTTGAAAATTCCGCATCCCGCATGCAGAATCGTATTTTTTAAAAATTCCGCATTACGCATGCGGAATAGTCTTTTTTGACAATTCCGCATTTCGCATGCGGAAGTCTTTTGAATATTCCGCATGCGGAATTTCCATACAACACAATTCCGCAAGCGTAATTATCATAAAACACTATTCCGCATGCGTTTTTGTCCAAGCGGGATAGTATAAACTATTAAATAAATGTCTCCGATATCTTACATATTCGTATAGTCAGAATTAAGAGGTTTGCCATTAACAATTTTTCGCGAAGGAGTTACGAGGTTTGCTGGATCGAGTTTTTTAACTGAATTTTTCGTTTGCGAGTTATGTCATTGAAAGTACAAATGTGTTCATATATGAGGAATCGAATAACATCAAAAAGTCAATTTCGACCAAAAGTGGAGTTACGAGGTTTGCTTATTAAGGTGACGATATATAAATAATTTTTATAATTTTCTTTTGTATTATATATTATTGAAATTAATTATTTTAATAATATTATTAAATTAAAGTTATAAATAATAATGATAAATTATTAGTTAATTTTGTTCATATATTTTGCAAATATTGTATAAAAATATTTATTTATAAAATATTAATAAGTTAGGATCGAGATTGGATTGTATAAACTGTATGTCAGTAAATACAAAGGATAAATAAATTCTATTTATTTAAATAATATTTAATTTTTAAATAATAATATTAAATTAAAGTTATGAATAATTAAATAATAATTAATTATTATCAGTTAATTTTGTTTACATATTTTGCAAATAATAAGAATATTGTAATGTATAAGAATATTTATTTATAAAATAGTAATAAGTTAGGAGATTGGATTGTACAAACTGTATATCAGTATATACAAAGGATAAATAAATTCTATTCATTTATTTTTGATAATTAATATGTTCCAGAACTATTAAAATGTAAATAGCATATAATTCAGGTCTGAACCTCACAAAGTTATTTCTATCGACTCTCAACTACCCGTCGTAGCCGAGTGGTACTAGTGTGCGTTTACCGCGAGCGAATTCGTCTATAGGGCCGTGGGTTCGATCCCCCCTTGAGCGTGCGAAATTTTATTTCATAGATTAAGTGTTTATTTGTATTAAAATTGTTAATTAGTCTTAGGTCGATAATAATTAAGTGTTCAAATGTGCAATTAATCTTAAATTATAAAAAAAACAATCTGAAAAATATCAATTTAAATAATTATAGATGAACATTCAAAAATGTTTAAATTTTTTTTTGTTTTATTAATTTTATGATAATCTGCAGCAGTACAGTAATTAAAAAAAAATGATAATAATAATATTATTATTGTATTTATAGTTATAAATAATATAATAATATAATATATAATAATAATATAATATCATTATTATTATTATTATAATTATAAGAATTATCATTATTAACAACATAATACAGCAAGAATATTATTATATTAATAATTATTTAACATTCTATCTTCTGTAAGTGACAGTGGAATCAGGCTTGACGAAGCTATTATCGGACTTTCGAACATTGATTCAGTCTTGGACTCCAATCTTCAACCAAGCTTGGAGCATCAGGCTTGAATCGCTGTTACATTCTAGCTTGGACGAGTCTTTCTTCCTCCGACTCACCAATCCTCAGACAAAATTGACTAGTCCTCAGTCAAGCTTTATAAAGCCTCAAATCATCGTCCCTGCGCGCCTGGGTTGTCTTAGTTTGGTACGGAAGTCGTACCAAAGTTGAAAACGTCAGCAGTCTTACTTCCTGAAGGACACTTTTGGTACAACAAATCGATGGGTCCTAATAGGGGAAGTTTTCATTAATTATTAATGAAAACACGTCATTCGCGAGTGCAGATAGAAAGAACCCTTATTCACAAAAAACAAATATAAAACGTCTTATTCTAAATGACAGTTGTTTAAAGGCTATGTTACAATTTTCATTAATGATTATTTTTAATGTATGAACAAGTTATGAAAATTTTAATTTATTAAATTTTTCATATTATGTTAAATTAACATTGTATCATTAAAATACTTTATTTTGATATTTGTTATTAGCTTAAATTAAATAGCAAAAGTTAAAAAAATTAGGTTACAACATTTTCAGATGAGCAACGTGTTTTCTATTTGTTTTCGTGAATAAGGGTACTTTCTATTTGTTTTTACGAATTACGTGTTTTTATTTAGGAGCCATCTCACCGAAAAAAAATCCTCTTCATTTGAGCGGAACATTCCTATCATAAAATCCTCTTGAGTTTTTCTACTCAAAATAAGCTTATTATACTATAACCAATAGTATTTTCCTCTGTTTTAAAAAGGAAAAAATATTAGAAGACGAGTCTCACGGTTTAATCTTATGTTGAGAGTAATCCACTACTTTCGATAGGAAACATCCGATCAAAAGTAGAGGAATATCCTCTATATCGTATTTTCACATGCGCAATCAGTAACAATTGTACCCGACAAGAAGCCTTGAAAAGAAAAGAATTACATTTATTTGACATTTACTCAAAATCGCAATGATTTCTTTTATATTAAATACTTGAATTTCCCTCAAATACTTACTTCCAGAAATAGAAAAGTATATTTTTGAAATTGATTCTGCTTTATTCTAAAATGATTTTGTATTCCATGCATCAGAATAGAATTAAAATGTTTTTAATTCCAGAAACTTCTTCTATTCTGTAAAACAGCATACGCATTCATGATTTTTCTATTCCCAATAATTCCTTCTAATTTGAGTCTACAAAATATTTAATTCCGTAATAGAAAATACAGTTGACATTTTTTTTCCCTGGCAATTCTCCTCACACATTCAATTCAAAAGGCTCATTTATGGTTCTATTTTCAAGTCACGTGTAGCTCAGTGGTTACTTTCGTGGACTTGTAACATAAAAATTGGGGATCGATTCTTATATTTATTAAAATTTTTTCAAAAACTGAATTATAAGGAATAGAATTTTGTTATTTTTAATTCATAATGCAGAATCGTAAAATGAAGGGAAATTCAAGTATTAAGTAGAATTAATCAAATTAATTCTAGGTTATTCCAGCCTTTTTGCCGGGTATCGCGTCGCGTCGCGTCGTCAGCTTTAACGTTTATTTTCACCTTTAGTTTTCGATTGTGGAAGATAATTTACAGTGTGTTTTAAAAAATTTAAGACTGGATGATAATATTTTAGTGTTCTATGCACATAATAATATTTTGACTTCATTATTTGTTTGTGTACGAATGTGAACTTAAAGTAAAAGACAAATATAACCTAGCAGTGTGGCATGTTTATTTTACTCGCGTATTTAATAAAACAACATACAAAATGTTTGAATATTGATGAATATTCCTTTCTTTATGTGAATCAATGAAGGCAGTTAGTGATTTTAATTTTCTTTAAATGATTTAAAGTAATTTAAGTGTGAAAGTGAAAAAGTTTACCCTATGAGAGGAAAGTTCATCTCATTTTGATGAGTATAACATCCTCTAAAAACGAGGGGAATCATTTTGATACCATATTGTAGAGGAAAAAAAGCATGAAAATGAGTGGATTCAGTTCAAAAGAAGAAGATATTTTTTTCGGTGCGATATGTACTAAAATAGGGTGGCTAAAATATATTGGTGATACCAAGGTGGCGCTCCTGTTATTCGAAGGTTAAAATACTATTCATGTAAGAAATTAAGTTTGACAGATTTCCTAACATTTTTTCGGTGCAGATTATGTTAATGGAGTTACTTTTTAATTGAATTATTATTTGTGGGAACTATGCAAAAGAGTAATTTTTAATTCGCAAAATTGAAGCAAAACAAATTTTCAGCAGTACCAATTATAATTTAAGGGTGTTGAAGAAATCGATCTTGAAATTTTTCGAAAGGCACCACCTCGACGCTTCCAAAATGATCGGCACTGAAGTCCAAATGCCACGAGACAGCAAGCGACAAAGATGTCTGGTTTCCAATGAACACTTATTTTCTGCACAAATTTTTACAACTACCCAGTTCATAGATAGAAAACTCATATGAAAAAAATCTTCGCCATTTTGGACATTCGATCATTTGAATATTCGTCAAAATGGACATTCGTTATTTTAAAGATTCGTCAGTTTGAATATTCAACAGTCTTAACATTCGACCAAATGGATATTCGACAATCTGGAGATTAGGCCATTTGGATTTTCGACAATTTGGAAATTCGACAAAAGGAATATTAGACGATTCGGAAATTCGACCAAGTGAATATTCGACTATTTTGAAATTCGATATTCGTCCATTTAGAAAAGTCAGCCATTTGAAATTCGATCATTTCGAGATTCTACCATTTGGATTTTTGGGGAATTTCATGCAACCCGTTCGAAGTTCAGTGCACTAAGAAAGTATAAAACTTGTTCCTCTCGTTTTTATTTTCTTTACTTCTTTGGTGTTTCTCAGTTTTTAAAAATATTTTGTTTTTATGTAGACCTAACCTCCCATTAAATTTTTTTCTATTTTATCTTTTGGGTTGGGCCTTTTGTTCCGGGCGCTTCGACCCCCAAACCCCCTGATCGGAGTGTCGCCTCTACACCCCGGTGCGGTAGGGAGCCGACACCCCTTAATTGCTTAAAGTACTCTGTAGGCTTGTCAATGGTTTGTGACTGTTTAAAATTTAAAGTTATAAGGAAAATGTCTATCAATATTTTAAATTGGTGGTTTATGGCCTTTTGTAATCTGTAATAAAATCATGAATGGTGTTTAAAAATACTATAAAAGTGGGTTTTCCCATTTTTTGTGTCCATGCTTGCTCTCTTTTCTCTCTCGAGAGAGGCTGGAGCTCGAATCTTTGGTGGAAGCTCGTCCTCCCTTCTTTTAGTCAGTCAGCTGGGGTGTGATATCATGCAGAACCAGTTCCGTATCGGTTTTCTAACAGTGACAGATTATCATATTTAAAATCTCGTCCTCAAGTCGCATGTTTACAGGACTCTTCTCCGGCTTACTGCGACAAGCTAGGTCCACTCCATGTAAAATTCTTGTTATGAAAAAATTGGCGCTCTATTGGAGAAACAGACGAACTAACATCTACACGTATACACTGCAAAGCATGTGTGTAGAAGACTATTGCAATGTGTTAGTTGAATTTGTTTAAATGAGCCCATCACTGACGATAACGTTCGCCTCTACAGTGCAAACAGGGTACTAAAAAGTTTGATCGCGAATGCAAAAAAGAGTCCCTGCGCCGCGTCTACGACTCGTTTGGCAAACATCGTGCTTGATTATATAAAGAAAAAAAAAGGAGACAGTGATAATCGACTTTAGACGTACAATTTATCTATATTTAACTAACATAGTAATAAATAAATATATAGATTTTTAAAAACTAATCAGACTGTTCATATTTTTTACTATATTTTGTTTATCTAACAACTCGTACAATAATAATAAATAATCAAAAATTGAAATTTAAATCTGTGACCCCTAACACTCATAAAGTACTATGCAACCTATAGCCATACGTCTGTGTACTTACAGGCGGAAGCTTACCTTGAAGGTTCAACAGAGGCGCTGGAGTCGAAAAATGTTTTGCCATTTATTGTGTGATATGCTTCTATCTTTTCCTTCAATCAAAAAAAAAAAAATACTTTCTTTAAACATACATGCATACTTCTCGATTGGCAACCGTTCACAGCTATGCAAAACGGACAATTTCCTACTGTACGGGAATGTGATGCGCAAAATATTCTGACTAGGGAGTAAAGTATTAACAACATATAGCAAAATATAGATAAGATGGCTGCCGGCTAGTGCTTTCTTGTTTCGTTCACGCTCGTCTTTTTGGTTTTATTTTGTATATTATTTTTCTGTTTTTATTGAAATTTTTGTTCCCTGGTTCTTTATTGATGTTCCAGTGTGTTTTATAACTATTTATTCGTGAATTTTGTGATTTTGTGCATTGGAAAGTGGACTTTATTTTCTGTGGTTCTGCTTACTCTTGACTCTGCAATATGATCCCTAACAAGACTCTGACATTACAAGGGGATAAAATTTGTTTTGCTTGCAAGAATAATGTAGTTCTAGACACTGTTTTTTGCTCTGGTTGTGGATCTCCTTATCATCCTGGCTTTACCGCAAAGCTCTCTAAATTGGACAATATGGTGCCTTTTCGAGATGTTGTAAAGTTAGAGCTAAGTCTCCTAAAATTTCTGTGCAATCTTCTACCAGCTCTACCTTTAACTCCTCATCATCTTCATTTTCATTGTCACCTGAGGAAATTAAAAAAATCATAGATGGCTTGAAGCCGCATTTTGATTCTATTTTCCAGTGCAGTTGAAGGTTTAAGAAATAATATAAGTGTTTTTAAAACTGATATCAAAACTTTAACCCCTGATGTTGTGAATACACGTGAACGTGTTAGTGTTGCTGCAACGAAGCTTGCTGATGTAAACAAGAGGCTCACCATACGATATCTAATTTATCTACAAAACCAGATTTCACTATAGTTGAGAATTGTATTGATGAAATTAATAACAGGAATACACGGTAATCTAATTTAATTCTGTTCGGCTTACCGGATCCATTCATGACAATAATGTTAATAAACACAATGATGTGCCGGTTGTTAAAAATATTCTATCAAGCTTTATTGACCCGAGCCTCATTCACAAATTAAAAACCATTAGACTTGGTGTTTTTGTTCAGAACCGAAAGAGCCCACGTCCCGTGAAGATTATATCTCAATCAGCGGAAGTTGCAAGGTCAGTTTACCAATCCTTCGTAAATGCCAAGAAGAACGTTCTTCAGCACGCCTTTCTAAAGAATCTTTGGGTCAAATGGGTTTTTATTACCCTTTAACTTCAAAGACTTTATCAGCTAAAAGCGGAGTTAAAGACGCGGATATCAAAGAGAGAAACAAATCTTATGGTTTCATCACTGCAAAAACATGGTGTCTTAAATTGGACAAAAATGTCTTAAATTAAGATACTTTTGGTGCTAAGACACGAAGAATGTCTTAATTTAAGACAGTTTTTAACAATTTAAGACACCTGTTTTTGCAGTGATTTCGCCGCGGGAATCCCTTTACAGTCAAGATACGTGCACCTCCTCCAAACAATGTAGAGGCAGAGTGAAGCACCTGACTGTTTGGGCAGCAGAGATTTGACACTAAACACAGGAGGTTTAAATGTCCAATACGTGCATCAAGTGTCACTTAGTGATGAGGTGGGAGAACCTTCTTCGTCTAGTTTCTGTTTTTCTTCTTCGGTACTTTCTCCCTCTAATAGGGATTTTTATTATCAAAAAATTAGGGGCGTACGAACTGAACTTGAAACTGTTCGTCAATCTCTTCCATCGGTTTTATATGATATTATAATTTTTTCTGAGACTTCGCTATCTCCCAATTTTAATACTTCCGAATTAGGATTTTATAATTATACTGTTTACCGGTGTGACAGGAATTCATATACGAGCGACAATTAATAAGGATGTGGCGTTATAATAGCTGTTAAATCCGATTTCCATTCTACATCTGTAATAACAAATGACCATTCTGTCGAACATATTATTGTTAAATGCTCAATTCAAATGAAGATTTATTTTTTTGGGTCTTTCTATATTCCTCTATATTCCTCTATATTCCTAACAGTCCTTATTTAAGCGTCTACACTGATACTTGTCACATTATCGAGGATTTGTATAGTTTCTTTCCAAACGCAACTTTTTTTATCTGTTGTGATTTTAACATGCCTTTTGTTGTTCGGTACGCTAAAAGTGACGATGGTTCTTCTAGCATTGCATTACTGGACCAGGATTTTTTCGAATGCAATCTGATATTTCCTTTAAGATATCTGGTACTATTGACTTCTTTAACTTTACACAATTGAATAACTGTTTAAACACCTATGGAAAACTTTTGGATATTATTTTTTAAAACGATGTAAATTATTGTTCTAATCCTGCTAATGATTATATTTTACCTGCTGACTCTTTCCATCCGCTTTTATTATTACATATTTTTATACACTAGTATCGATACTTGTAATTCTAACGGTCAAATTCGTCTTAAATATGACTTTAAAATGCCAATTACGCCGGTACAAGCAGTTTTCTTAATGATTTGAATTGGGAATTAATCCTCAACTCAACTGGCAATGGTGATGATGTTCTTATGTATATCCCGCTATAGACTCTTTTGTGCCAATAAAAGTTTTATAAAATTCTGATTTTCCTCTTTGGGTCCATCATAATCTTATACACTGTATTTTCTTAAAGAAATCTGCTCATGCACAATATGAACGTTCAAAATGCTTATCAGATTACCAGCGTTTTTCCCGCAACAAATGTAAAAAACTTTCTAGAGCGTGTTATGGTGCTAATTTAATCAAGACTGAAATTTCAATCTTTGCCAAACCTTAACTTTACTGTAACTTTGTTAATTCTGTGCGTAAAGACATCGGGATTCCAAATTAAATGTTTTTGGATGATCGCACGCCTTCTGGCAGTAGAGATATAGCTAACCTTTTAAGCTTGCTTTGAATCTGTTTACAGTGACTCTTGCCCTAGTTCTATGTTAACAAATGGTTAACTTAGTCATAATTCTCAGTCTCAAATCTTTCTTATTAATAAAAAAATCATTATGAAAAAATTACTATCTTTAGATGTAACAAAGGGTGCAGGTCCGGATAGTATCCCCCCTTTGTTTTTTAAGTCTTGCTGCATATCTTTTGTCTTTATATTATTTTTAATAAATATTTTAAATTTTGTACATTTCCCTTCGAATGGAAGAAAGGTCTTGTTATTCCAATTTTTAAAAGTAGCGACAAGAGGGATATTTCTAATTATAGACCAATAACAATTCTCAGTACTCTATCTAAAGTATTTGAAAGCATTATTTCTGATTATTTTTATTCAATTTTTACTAGTTTCATTATACAAGAGCAGCATGGTTTTTTTTAAAGTTAGGTCTGTAGTGACAAATCTTGCTGATTTCTCTGAATTTATTTTAGAACGTGTAGAAGAGGGTGGCCTAGTGGACGTTATTTATATTGATTTCAAAAAAGCATTTGACAAAGTTGTTCATAGCATTTTTATTTCTAAGTTGAGCGACCTGGGTCTACATCATGATTTATGTAATTTAATGGGTTGGTAGTTACCTTCGTGATCAGTTTCTATCCGTTTGCGTGGGTCATGACTATTCTAATGTATTTCTAGCAACTACATGCGTTTCCCAGGGCTCGCATCTCGGTCCTCTTTTGTTTTTAATTTATATCAACGATATCTCACATGTTTTAAAAAATTGTTAATTTGTCTTATATGCCGAAGACTTAAAATTCTCTAAAACTATTAAATGTTTACAGGATCTGCTTGACCTTTAAGCCGAATTCAATAATATAATAAACTAGTCTGCTAATAGTAATCTTCACCTTAACATTAATAAATGCTTGATTATATCCTTTTCAAAAAGCAGTAAAAATATTAAAAAGTTTTTTATAACATACGAGGTGTTGAATTTACTAGGGTTCAGAGGACACGTGATTTGGGGGTCATGTTTTGCTCGTCTTTTAGTTTAAATGATCGTTTCTTAAAAGACGTAAGTAAGGCTTTAAGGTCGCTTGGTTTTGTAATAAGAAATGCTAATCATTTCTATAATTTAGCAACTCTTAAGGGAGTTGCTACATTGTTTAGATTGGTTTTTAATAATACATTGAAATGACAAACTAAATAAAAGTTTTTCTTGTGTAGTGTATGCTTTAATAATACATAGGTTTACATTGGTCAGATCTCACCTTGAAATTGCTTCAGTGATCTGGTTTTATTCTAATTCCTTTTCAGTTTGTTTAAGAAATCTACCACTGTTTAGACTGCCATTACATAGAACTAGACTTGGTGCATTTTCGGTTCTATGTAGAGTATGTAAGGAAGCAAATCAATTTCATGAGCAGGTTAATTTTTTTGAAGAAATTATAGGCAGATGCACATCCTTGTTACATGAGGTCATTTACAACAATAATCTTAGTCGTTCTACTTAGCAAGCGCCGTCTTTAATGTAATAATGTATTTTTACTTTTTATTTACCAATTTTTGGTTTTGTTCTCTTTTTAATTTCTTACCTACAAGTACTTTGTACGAAAGGGCTACATTGAGCCTGTTTATGCAAATAAATAAATAACTAAAAAATAATTACGTAGTAGAGCAAAATGTTGTCACCGGTTAGAAGAATATTTTTCTCATCACTGGCGCTGCCATTTAGTGCCTCGAATCGTTACTACATGTATCGGTGTTTAATTTTTAAATGAGCCAAGTTACTCTGTCAAAAGTAATCCGTTAAAAACGAATGAGAAGAAACAACAAAAATCTCAAGGTTTTTCAGTAGGTTTTCATTGATGATTTGGAACATTCCACAACTGAAAATATCTTTTAGATGGTTGATTTATGACAGTCGTCCTTCAAGTCTGATGAAAATCATTTTATTGCTTGTATACCCTTATAAAATAGAAGGACGAAATTCCTTTTTACAATCCTACATACTAAGAAAGTAATATACGAATTAATTAAAGTGAGGGTCGAAAAAGGAAAGTATTAGGCCGGTTTATTTTGCAAGGGAAAAAAGGTAATGCGTTAAAATTTAACGCAAAAGAGATATTCTTATGCCTTATTCCTTAATAAGAAAGAGAAAGCAATCCGTTGAAATTAAACGCAAAAGAGACACTGTTATGCTAGATTCCTTGGCAAGAGAGAACCGTGGTACTACTGATTACTACTGATTATAATCCATAGACACGGGCATAACCGTGATACTACTGATTACTACTGACTACTACTGATAAAAACCCATAGACACGGGCAGATCTATGCGGTGGTACTACTCGCTCGACAGCATCACAAAATACACAATCTGCCTAAAATTTTGAAACCCCTAACGATATATACATATATGTATAATAATATACATGTACATTATTCATCATAATACTCTACTTACCAATGTCCCAAGAAATATTTCTGATAAAGCGTCTGCAAAAACCATTAGAAAAATGAGAACAGTTTGAATAATTGTCATGACTTCAAAAATAGGTGAGGAACGATAGTCAAAAGGGTATTTTACATCTAATACCAATTTTCTCTCCTCAACTGAACTCCAGATGTACGATATTAACGATTCTGGATAATAAAATATTACAGCAAACATGTAGAGACTGCAATCAAACATGCAGAAAAGGTTTGCATATTTCACGTATTTTTCCATTATCTTTTGATCCTTAGATAATCTTAATTTCTCCCAATCATCAGATATTTCTTCGATTAAAGAAACCACATAACTGCACGAGAAAAAGAATTAGCGTCGGTACCATCACTTCTTCTTCGGTACAGCACAGGATATTACTGGTTATCCTATGGATATTCCTTCTAGGGGTCGTTCATAAACTACGTCACGCTATTTTACACCCTTTCTTAACCCTTGCGCCCCTTCATCACAGACCGTCACAAGATACAAATCCCCGCTCAGTGTAACATCACATGGTTGATCACCCCCACCCTTTTTAGGTTTTTTAATATGAATTTCATAAATCGTCGCTTAGGAGGAGGACTCTGCCATTTCGATAAAGCTCTGAAAACAAAACCAACTTGCAAGAGCTCTGAAAACTATGCCGTTTCGAAAAAGTGTTGAAAACTGCGCCATTCTAATTTACATTTGAAGAAAACTGCCATTTCAGAATTTACTAATTCTGTTTTTAAATATAGGTTGACAACGCTAAAGATTTTTATTAGGTTAAGAATGTCTGTATAAAAAAATAAGCTCAGGTGATATAAAAAATTTAAGAATTAAAATAAATGTACAATTATGTTTTAGTATTGGTAACCTTCGTTTTGTTGTTGTATACAGAGATTCTTAACCTAATAATAGTATATTACGTTACAAGGGAAGAAAGTTCCAAATTCCTGTATTGCGCGACAATATATGCTCGAGGCGAAGCCGAGGGATTCATTTCGCGCATTTCAGGGCTTTAGAACTTTTTGACAGTGTTGAGTATACGATTTTTTCTAACATCCGGTCGAGAGCACGTTTCAAAACTCACTTAAACTTATTAAAAACAACTTAACAACGTTCCAGCTGACAAAATTGACAGCCTGATTGCACGGCCATCTTTACTTGTTGCGCGCCTCTGTCGGAGACTCGTTACAGCTCGATGCCTGCCGCAACTTTTGGCGGCACGAGCGGAGCGAGTGCTGCTGGTCGTGGGCAGGCATCAAAAACACATATATAAAAACAAACAAAGCTAAGCAGGCCTCGAAAAAAGGAACAAAAAAAGTTGTTTTAGTCGCATTTCAACACAAAATCAGAGCCCAAATAGCACGATATTTTCCAGGAAGCTTTCTGAGATTCGGAAAGAAGCTTCTAGGAACCTTGGGATGTCCGCCTCCCAGGAAGCTTCCACCAAAATCTCCAGCGAAGCTTCCATCGAACCTTCAGAGAATCTTCATGGAAGCATCAATCGAACCTTCAGGAAATCTTCAGGGAAGCTTCCACAGAAACTCCAGGGAAGCTTCAGAGAAGCTTCAAAAGAACCTCTAGATTTAAAAAAAAATTATTTTAATGTAAGCGTTTGAATATTTTAGTAAATACAGATTGTACATTACCTTAATTGATAGTGAAGACTTGGAATTATGGACTGCCAATAGAGAGCAAAATCTTTCTCTTTAGGTGGAAGTGATTTTATTGGCTGACAAAATGGCGGGCTTATTTAAAAACGTTTTCACTACATACTTCATGTATTTAAACATTTGTCATAAAATATTTGCTTTTATAACAGTTAATTCTTATTTAAGAAGATTTATGTATTATTTTGAAAATAATTTAATTTATATTTTGTAATTTTTCTACTATGATTCAAAGTTTCAAACATTTAATACTCTCTGTGACAGAAAAAATCGATTACAATTTCTTAATATTTTGTTAGTTAACGATTTTAAATACTTCTCAATTGCAGTAGAGACAATTTGGTTTTGGAACTTTAAATAAGAGTAGGAGAATTACGAAATATTTAAGAATTTATTTTTAAAATCATTCCAATGTTTTAATTAAAAAGTTCACAAGTATTCTAAATCACACTTGGAACAAAAACTGCCATGTCATGGTGTCAATTTCAACATATTATGAATGAATGAAGGGCAGCTTATACAGTGTATGATGTAACGGGAATAGGATTGTAATAATTATATCACTATTGTTCTGAATTCTATTTTATATTTTGTCACGAAAATCGTAAGAGTTACCTGAACTATCAATAGAAAGGTCTGTAATATGTGACAAATGCAAGTTTGGTGATTTGAAAGATCGAATAAATGCAAGTTCGGTCATTTCAATATTCAGTCAAATGCAAATTCGGAGATTTTAAAATGCAACCAAAAAATACTTTAGCCCTCGCAACTTTAATAAATAATTAAAATACGATTTCGACGAGTTGAAAATTTTAAGAAATGCAAATCTCAAATGCGAGTTTAGTAATTTTAAAATTATAACAAATTCGGGAAGTTAAAAGTTGGGACATATGCAAATTCTGATAATTACAAATTCTGACAAATGCAAATTAAGAGAATTACGAATTCGGATAAATAAATTTCGGGCAATTATAAGTTCGGTCAATTATAAGTTGAGTCAATTAGGTTTTAGAGGTAATACATGCGATCTAATAAAAGTAATTTTATAAAATATTTGAGAATATTTTGTTTACGGTAGGGGAGAGTAGGCAGAGTTAGATTCAGTTTTGACTTTTCTGATTGGAAATGACCATCGCATGATAGAATGGCACTCAAATACATTTTGAAATGACAAAAGGAAACATGAAATAAAGATAAATCATATTTCCTCTTGTATCGCGGAGTTGATGTGAAAGTGAAAAAGTATTACAAAAAATTTGAATTTTCTTTCTTTCCAATAGAAATGAAGTTTTTGACACCTTTTTAAGTTACCAAATTTATTTTCATTGCAAAAATGCTTCAGAATTGCCAAATTTGGGGTGTACCAACCTTGACTTAAGCGTCGTTTAGCTTCACAACACACACATACCATGATCGCTTTATACAAACACCAAATTACGTTCCACATTTTTGTATAACATCCTAATAAACAATTTTAGTCTACCTAATTTGTCTTTGGCATATTTCTGCTACATTTAATTCTCTAATTTTGAAACTACCGAAACGTTTCTTTTTGAGCGTATAACGCACACGTTACGCCAGTGCTCGTCGGGAGCGCAGCCGAGGGCTGTACACCAAGGTCATTTAGTGGATGAGATTCCTGCTTAACGAAAATCTCTCGACGAGTAAGTTTGGGTCAAATTTGCCCAGCAAGGGACATCTGATGGTTTTGACATCGATTAAGAATACAAGTTACCGATAAGAAGGAAAGATGATTAACAGGGGAAGGGGGTATTACAGAAGACGAGCCCCCAAATTATCGCCACCATCTTCCTTCCTGGTTGTGCCTTCGTCTTAAGTGGTCGTGAAATTAAGTTCACATATTTTATAATTGTTTTAACTGCCCTGATGGCGGACTTTAAGAAAAGTATTATTTAAAAAGTATATTCTAAGAATTAGTGGTGATTGTCATAACGAGTATTCGTTTTCTTGGTAAGCGGCTCGCTATTATTTTTGTATCATGTATTGATAACTAATTTGAAATCGCCATATGCTTCTACCTGACGCAGGTCGGAATTTTGTCTAATCAGAATTGTGTAATTTAAAATACTTTTTGTCTTTCAAAAGCGATCTCCGGATGGGCATCGGATATTTGAGTATTAAAGTCACCTCCCTCTGAGGACTTTGCAATTATGTATTTGTTAAAACTGATGTTCTCTTTGTATAACGAAGTATTCAGTTTCATCAACCTTTTCTTTTAATATATATTACTTGTGTTAATTTTTTAATTAAAAGCAGTGTCTTAATTCATTTTGTGCCCATATATTATTTTCCCTCAAGAGGGCGGAAAGAGTTCCAGGAAGCATGGCAGAATTTCGGAGAATTCGTTAGTTCTTCGAATCACGCCCCTCTCCGCCCCAGATGAGCTAGCTAGTGGTGTTTTTAGAGGCTTAATTTACATTATTGATAAATTTGTGGCGGCAATGATTAAACCCTTTTGATCATTGTCTGGCGAACTCGAGAAAAACGAGTAAAGTCGTAAGTTTTGAAAATTGTAAGCCTTCCCAGGTGAAAACACCGAGAAACGTTGAAAGCCAAAATTATAACGAGGTTTTACTTTGATAAAAATATTAGAATATATTTATTGAGTAATTAATTGATTGAAAGTTGAAAATCTCGTTATAGATTTGATAAATCTAACACCAATAATCTTGTTCCGTTACATAAACCTTTATTAATGCTAAAGTTTCTAATTAACATTACAACTAAATGTATTCTCAAATGTAATACATGTAGTGGTAAACCGGATGGCGACAAAGTGTTTAAATATTCTGGTAATAAATGACATCATGATTATTAACATTATCAGAATTATCTAGACATTTAATACTTTTATATACTTTTTCTTTATAGTTATCTTATAACAGTACAACTTGTTTGTTAGTGTCATCAACATCAATATTTCTAGTTGCCAAAATAGCATAAAATGCCAATTCTTGAAATTTTTTCTCTTTAATTAAGTGTCCATACGTAATTCTTGCAATATCAACATTTCCTTTTTCAATAATTTTTTGTAGTAAATGAACACAACCTTTAACATCATTATTTGTACCATTTCCTATTTCGAACAGAAAATCTATAAACTCTGTTTCTTCTGGTAAAGCTCGCATGTTTTCAGATAATGTAAATATTGGAAATTTATTTCACAATTTACTCTTTTTAATAGGCAAGCTCATAATTTAAGATTTTGTACCTCTTTCTTTTATTGGTAAAACTTGTATGAAATCACCTCCTAAAATGATTATTTTACCACCAAAAGGAGTATCGATTTGAGTCTCTCAATGTTCTATCCATAATTTCTAAAGCATACCTTGGTGCGACTTTTTTTTCTACTTTTAAAAATATATTTATTGATCATAAAGGTACATGGATTTTATTTATACAATGGATATGTTAATTCTGGATTTCAGTTCTGTTTATAACTTTACTTTGCAAGGGATATAAGTTTAATTACTATGATTTTCATATATGTGTGCGTCAGTGCGACAATTAGTAATTATATAACTCAGTTTAATTAAAAATTTTATGAAAAACTTTTTAGTCATTTTGCTTGAACTACAACTTATTACTAAATAAACAAAACTTAAAACTAGAAAACACTTAAAGCTAGAGTAAGAAAGTTAATGGTGGTCAATAATGGAATGATATAGCATTCTATATTTTATTGTAATATTATGAATTTATTTCCATAATATTATGAATTTATCACTCAGTTAATAATTATTGAAAAGATATTATCGATTTCACTGAGTCAAATAAAACGAAAAAATCTTCACTTTTTTAACGTTTCAACAGCTATGCTGCCCTCATCAGAAACTAAAATTTATTAATAACATGTTTAACAAAAAATTAATTTACAAATTATGCATATAATAAAATGAAATGGTGTCAACAATAATTACCGTAAAAAATTAACAATAAATAAATTAAATATAAAGACGATGACAAATTTTTGACAACAAGTGTCTCGTCCGTTTACTAAAATTAAACTGAGGTAATTAGAATATTATTGAACTAATCAATGCGATCGGATTATTATAAGTCATTACCTATACTCATTTTCTTAATGAACGTAAATATAGATATCGAAATGAATATTAACATTACTTTTAAAATAACACAATAATTTTATCAAAAACAATAAATTTTAAGAAAAAAATTTTTTACTATCTTTTTATTACTTTCTTTAATTTGTTTATTTCCTTCTCAAGGTTTTGATTGACTAGGTAATATTTTTTTATGTAAAAAAATGTGTTTTTTTTTTTTTTAAATAATCTACTTCATATAATTTATAAACAAATTTTTAAGTTTGTAATATTTTTTCAAAGTATAATTTAAATTTAATTTTATTTTAACTTTCGACAATCAAGAATGTACCCTTATATTTTGTACACAATGACTTATAATAATCCGATCGCATTGATTAGTTCAATAATATTCTAATTACCTCAGTTTAATTTTAGTAAACGGACGAGACACTTGTTGTCAAAAATTTGTCATCGTCTTTATATTTAATTTATTTATTGTTAATTTTTTACGGTAATTATTGTTGACACCATTTCATTTTATTATATGCATAATTTGTAAATTAATTTTTTGTTAAACATGTTATTAATAAATTTTAGTTTCTGATGAGGGCAGCATAGCTGTTGAAACGTTAAAAAAGTGAAGATTTTTTCGTTTTATTTGACTCAGTGAAATCGATAATATCTTTTCAATAATTCTATATTTTAGTTTAAATGGCATATCTTCTGCTTTCTTATATATAATAAATTCATTTCTTAAATCTTGTAATACTGATTCTGTCTATTTTACATAGAAGTTTTTAGTTATCTCGTATATGAATTCTTTGAGATGCTGAATATTTCATTTCTAATGTAATGCACTTTTTTTATCTTTAATGTTTGCTTTACAAATCATTCTTAAACATTTATTTTGTAAAATTTGTAAATGATTGAAATTCGTATCACATGTACTGGACCAAATGGGCGCGGCGTACAGCATCACAGGCCTAACTATCATCTTGTATAAAATTAGTTTATTAGTAATATTTAGATTACTACGTCTACCTATCAAGCAGTTCATCACGTTGGTAATACAATAAGTTTTCTTTTTAATACTAGTGATATGTTGATTAAAGAGTAGTTTCTTATTTAAGATTACACCTAGAAACTTTGCTTGACTATTGGGTCCAATTTTGTGTTCATTAACATAAAAGTCAGGAATAGATTCCTTTCTTCTGGTATGATGAAATAATATTAATTCAGTTTTGGCTGAATTTATTTTTAATTTCCATTTGTTGAAATAGTCAATCAAAATTTTAAGGTATCTTTGTCATTTTTGCACAGCCAAACGCAATCGTAATGAGGAAACATTCGCTGCCGTATCATTGACAAATAATGATATTTTGACTTGGTTGCTTTTTGGAATATCATTAATATAAAATATAAAAAGCACTGGGCCTCGAATTGAACCTTGTGGTACTCCCGCTTCCTTTATTTTTTCTTTTCAATTAGTTTTATTTGCAGTGACAATAAAAGTTCTGTTATTTAGATAATCTTGTAGGATTTTAATAATATAAATAAGAAAATTATATTGATGAATTTTAAAAATAAGTCCCTTATGCCACACGGTATCGAAAGCTTTTTCGATATCAAGTAGGGCCATAGCAGTTGACTTTTTAATGTTAAAATTAGTGCTTATATGGTTTATTACCTTAAAGAGCTGTTGTACAGTATTTCTATGTTCGCGGAATCCAAATTGTTGAGGAGTCAGTAATTTATTCTTAAATTTAAAATCTTTAATTCTATTTAGAATTATTTTTTCAAAAGTTTTACTTAAAGTTGGCAAAAGGCTGATTGGCCTAAAACTTTGTGGAAAGAGTTTATCTTTTCCGAGCTTATGAAAAAGAAGAATTCTTGCTTTTTTCCAAGCTGATGGAAAATTTTTTGGTCCAGTATTTATAATTACCTTCTTAATTTCCTTTGGGGACGTAAATACAATTTTATTTTTTTATTTTATTTGGTCTTAATCTCTTTGTAAATGCTATTGATAAGCTTTTCGGTGTTACAATCACTCAAATCTTGTGTTAATCGATGTACTTTTTCAAAATTTACCGCGAGTTCTTCTACTCTATCCGCATTGCTTATGGCTAGGCCGTTTAAACCATGGAGAATAGGGATTGAATTATTATTTATTTTTGTAGAACATTTCGCCATTTTCCACAGTGAATTATCTTAAACATTTAATGATTATAATTTTTCATTCCATTTTTCATTGTTATATTTATAAATTTTTCTTTTTATAGTATTAGTAAGTTTATTTTTATTCTTTTTAATTTCTAAACTACGGGTGGTTTGATAAAGTTTCCTGAGCTTGTTTCTATCGTCAATCAATAATTTAATATCTTCAGGAATAAAAGTTAGATTTCGTTTAGTTTTAATTTTAGGAATAGTTTTTCATATGGCGTCTTGTATCACGTTAACAAACTCATCAACAGCATTTTCTATATCTCGAGTAGTATTTATAGAATTGTTAAGTTTTATATTTATATTTACATTTTTTTGAAATTAGCTTTGTTATAATTTAAGAAAGGTTGTGACTCAACTGCAAGTTTATGCAAGTTATTTATTACAATAAGAACAGTTAAATGGTCGGAATTTAATTCGTTAAGTGTGTCTGTCATTATATTACAGTTATAGTTTTTGCTAATCCCAATATCAACAGTACTTTGTGCAGCATCGTTATAAGGATAGAGTGTATGGTTGTCTGGAAAATGTAATGTAAAAAATGTCTTTAATGCAAATTCAAATAATATTTTACCATTATTATTATTTTTACGGCAGTTACATGCGGTATTTTTAGCATTAAAATCTCCAAAACGAAAAACTTTTTCACCTGCGTTAAATATTTATTCAAAGTCTTTATTATCAATTTTACCACGCGGCACTTTATACCCTGATACAATTATACTTCCATCACCAAGTTTGATGCCCACTGTTTCAATGGTTTGAGTTGGTAAATAGATTTCGTGAAATTTTATATTATTTTTAATAAAAATCATAACTCCCCCACCTGTTCCTAAATCATTTCTATTTTTTCTTACACAATCATAATTAGGTATTTTTATTTTATTCTTAATATTTATTTTTGTCTCATTTAGAAGTATTATATCTAAATCATGAGTAAATAAACTTTTTTAATTCTGATATATTTCCCTGCAGCCTATTAATACTAAAATGGCTTAATTTAAATGTCCCTACGCTATTATTAGCAATTGCAAATTTCTACAAAAACCTGTAGCCTGGAAAATTCTTCTTTACAGTCAACTAATTTTCTATTTAATTCTTTTACCATCCTTAAAATTTTACTCACATCGCAAAGTTGGTTAAGTTTCTTGATTTCTGTCATGAGGTTCTAGAAGTCATCCATGGCATTTCCCTCGCTATTTACAGCCTCATTGGTTCTCTCTGTCCTTGGCAGCCTCCACGCTGATTGAGGATGTTGAAATTGATTATTTGCTATTTGACTCCTTTCTCCTAGTGTCCTCAATAATGGAAACTCTCGAGTAGTCCTATCTGGTGGTTGTTGCCTATTTTTTATTAGCCTTCCTTTGTTCAATTGGAAATTAGTCTTCTTCTTGGCTTGAATTTTTTTCCAAATGAGCGAGATAAGTTATACACTTTGAATAGTTAGCTGGGTGTTCTTCTCCGCAGTTTGTACACTTCGGTGGATTTGCGGTAACTTTATCACAATCTTTAGTTAAGTGCATTTTGTCACACTTTACACACTTCGGTTTTTTCTGCAAAACATAGTTCCGTGGCCAAAGTTTTGGCAATAATAACATTGCGTCATTTTTCTTGAGTTTTTATATTTTTCCCACTTCACTTTGACGTTGCACACATATTTGATAGCCCACACTGACTTAAGTTTAACTCCCTTGCTCAAGGTTAACATGTAAATTGGGAATTCATGTAGTTTTGGGTCCGTCTTCTTTTTATTCAAGATCGATATTTTCTGACACTGAATTCCTTGACTTAACAAGTCTTCCATTATCTCTTCAGTCGGGATATTTGGTCATCTTTTCGCTACTATGTGTTTAGGGCGACTGTCTTTTGGTGCATACGTGTAAAAAGACATATTTTCTGAACTTAATATTTTTGTTAATTCTCCAAAGTCGTCCATGCTAGTCGGAAACACTCGTAGTTCCTTTGGGTTATAATCAATTTTTGTTGATTTGTCCTTACACGCATCTTTAATAGTTTTTATGCACTTTGAGTAGTCTTGAATTTTCTCCGTTATCACAATCGGTGGTAGTTTTATTGTTTTATTAAATTATTTGCCATTTTGTGACGCTTTTAATTTTCAGAAAGGATGACGCGCGCCAAACGCCTTTGTTAAGTGAAACAACGTGCGCCACACGCCTTTGTTATTTCACAAAAAAGATCAGTTTTATAAAATTTCACTAGAGCGACGTTGCTAGTACGGCGGTCAATGCGAGACTATAATAATCTATAATCTACCTTGGAGCGATTGGAGCTTCATCCCAAATAAAGACATTACATCTTTTAAAACCAAACCGTCTTTAGACTGTAGTTTAATACTGGATGATGAATCACTATATAACGGTACATGTAATACCAATACTTTGTGAACAGTTTTATCCATAGGAAGTAAAGTTGCAGCTATTCCCGTAAAAGCCACATTACAAACTTTTTTACCTTCACTTCTTAATAAATGCCACAAAGTTATGTACATAAACGTCTTGCCAGATCCTCTTGAACCATCCACATATAAGTTACGACAAGTTTTTGTAACACAGTTATTTACTGCATTTAATACAAAATCAACAACAACCTTTTGTTGAAAATTCAATTTATCATATCTTTTTGGCCTTAGACTCTTTTTTCGTCAAAATTCACAGAAAAATCAATTTCTAAATTCTCACATTCATCTTCAACATCGGTTAATCCAGGAAAATCATGAAGGTAATATCCTTCTTCAGACAATAATTCTCTTATATTAATGTATGCCTTATTTTCAGCTATTACATTATCAAAATCTCTAAAATAATCTTCTGACATATGAGCTTTAAACTGTTCCCAAAGTTCACATGCGTTTATTGGATAACAGTGAATTAAAATCCTTACAAATAATCGACGAAGTAAATAAAGCAGAATCGACAAAGAAGCTTCTTCTAATGCTTCTTTCCATTCCTAATCATTTTCAATAAGTTCTAATGCTAAACAGGCAGACGTAAAACTCTAATGAATTACTCCATCAACAGTTCTTAATGATTCATATGCAATTGCACTTTTTACTGTAAGGAGTAATAACCTAAGATGAAATAATTCTATATCACATGTCTTAACAGAAAAAATTCTTTCTATCACTTTCTCTTTATGACTTCTCTCGATCCACTCACATTTCTTTTTATCCCATCTGAGAGTTTCCATACCAAAAAGATCAAAGTTGCAAGACAAGTTTTTGATTTTGATCAAAGTTGGTCAATTTGTAGTATTTAGAGGTAGTAATAACTTAGTCAAGTATTTTTGAAAACTTTCCAAAATTTTAGGAATTACGTCACTTTAAATTTTTTACCCTTTATTTTTTCAAATTCTTGTCATTTAAAGAGTTCTTAACCGATTTTAATGAAATTCATAGGGTGTATATAAAAAACTATAAGGTTTTAAATAAATTTCAAGTAGATTTAAAAACTTCAAAAATTCATGTAGAAAAAAAAACAATTTTAAACCTTTTTTTCCATGTGTGCTAATTCATATTTTTGAGTTTTATTTGTTTTTAAAAATATTATAAATGAATAAACTACAATCATTTATTCCTGATTACTATCTATGAATATTATAAGAAATAAATCAATATTTATGAATAAATAACTAATGGTAGTGTCAAAAAGTTTAAAAGTAGATTTCGTTCAATTAATTTTGCAGCAAGTAAGATTTTTATTACAAATTTTTCTTTGTCGATAGTAACACAAAAAACTGTGAGGCATGAAAATATAGGTATTCGTAAATATTTAAATTTAGCATCCACATATTGAAACTTAGTATTTAGATATTTAAACATAATACCTAGATATTAAAATTAGTATACTTTAATATCGTGGATAGTAAGTTTGAAGATCTGTTTCGGTCAGTGAGGTACGAAAAATCATTGCAGATTAATTTTGTCTAAATTTACTTCTAAATTCTAAGATTGGTTTCGGTAAAATGAATAATTTTTAATATATTTATAGTTATCTACTGTTGGAATGGCTATCCAACATAGGTCAATTTCCCCTAAATAACTGTTAGCAGTAGACCAGAAAATTTTTACAACTTGTAATGGTGTTTTTCCCTGTCACCTATTTTACAATAACGACGTTGACGGCACCGACTCTGAATTCACGGACTCCACCCTTTGAGCCCGTGAATAACCACCGAAGTCCGTTTATTTATTCGGAGATCCTCTCTCCGGGCGCCAGGTAGATCGAGTATCTACCCGGACTCCGTTTTCACAACAAACGGTACCGTATCCAGACTGGCTAGCTCGGCGTCTAAATTGACTTCCCGTCTCAAGATCATGATTCACGTCGATATGGGAGAGGGAAATGGTACTTCGAGGTGAACGGTCAGCCGGCCGGCGTGGTGAAGATGGCGGCGTCCGTGCTTCACAACGTGGTCGGGTGGCTGACCACTTTTAATCACAGAACTCGTGACCCCACGAGTTCCACACACTGGCACAGGGTAGACAGGCTGTTCACCAACCTTTTAGCTGTTGAAGCACATTCCGGTAATCCATTTTTCTGCTTTCACAAAACGAACAAAAAAAGACAAACCGGTCACACCGTTGAGCACGTGCGGCAATTCAGTAGGCCAAACCCGAACTCCTCGAACAACGTGCTTCATGCAGGCATTGGCGCTGCGAGGCTAGCTTTTGCGGCCCGCTGATGAGTAGCGCCACCATTCAGTTTTCGGGCCTCTGATTTTCCTTGCCGGTATCCACGGACCTCGTAATATCGACGTCGATCCTTCGCGCCAACTGACCATTTCATGTTCGTTGATTCCAATTCAAATGTATCAATTTCTGAGACGTGCGGTTCCCGAATTTCTCAGAGAATTACTCAGTGATACAATATTCTTTTAATTCACAACAACTTTTTCTTTGTTGTGAATCTTTTCTTATTTACAGAAACAGTTTATATGAAAAAATAAACAGAATAGAAAAATAACAATCAATACTAATCCAGATACAAAATAATATTCAAATACAAAGTAATATGAATCACTCTTTATACAATATTTTGAGTGTCGGTGAGTCCGGATCTGGCCATTATTCACGATTTAATTAAAGATTGACTAAAATAATTTACTGTGCGAACTTATTTACATTTTTACTCGGTCAGTTCATCGGTGCCGCCGTTAAGGAACTACTTTTGTGACGAGTTTATAAAAAACCACGTTACAAACTATACATTTATAACTATATACTTATTTACAAAATCATTCGACTTAATGTGGTTACCAGGACCATTTTAACGTTTTGCTTTTCAAGCAACCTTCTATTTTAGAGCAGATTTCTGGATATCTATAGTTTTTGAATCAATGGAAGCAGAAAATTAATTGCAAAAAATTTTCCAAGATACTCTGCAAACGATTTTGAAGATTCTCTGCAAACGATTTTCTGCTTTCATTGAGACAAACACTGTAGATATACAGAAATGTGCTCTATAAAAGAAGTTTACTTGAAAAGCAAAACGATGAAATAGTCTCGGCAACCACATGAAGTTGAATAATCTTGTAAATATGTATTTATATATGTATAGTTGTAAATACGTTTTGTCTATTTTTAACAATAATTTACGTAGTATTGATGAGCTTCAACAATAGCGAAACCAGAAAATTGTTTCAGTTCTTTCTTTTTACTTTTTTCAACTTTTAAAAATAAATTAATAAGAATAACTACTAGGCTTAAAGTGTAAGTTACAAAAAACCAATGGTTGGAGTTTAGTAGTAAAGTGAGACTAAATTACTCTGCAACGCTTTTTTATGCCTTACAGTTTTTTGAGTTACTGTCCAGACCCGTAGCCAGAAATTTTTGTCGGGGGGAGGGCCAAAATTCCATGCCCGTAGCTCCCGTAGCAAAAAAATTTTCCTCAGAAAACACAAATTTCAACGAGTAAAAAAATTTTCGGGGGGCCCGGTCCTCCTGGGCGCTCCCTAGCTACGTACTTGTTACTGTCGACAAAGAAAAATTTGGATAATATATGTGACGCGTCGCGAAGAAGCCAAACCTAAGAAGCCAAACGGAAATTTTACAGGAGAGTGAAACGAAGCGGCGCGCGCGCCATTGCATTCTGTACAAATCGCAGATGCTTAAGTCTTAAATACGTGGAAAATATTCAATGCAAATTTGTTCAGACGTTAGATAATGAAAAAGGGACATTTAATTAACCTAATATTATCAAAATACAAAAATCGATTTTTTGCTTCTTAGGTGCTTTTCTTCGCGAAGCGTCACATATTATTCATTGTTTCACAATTCTAAGACTATTAATTCAGATCGTCAAATTTATCACCTTCAATTGCATTTAAATTTCTGTCTTATTTGCGGTAAAATTAATTGAATGAAAACTACTTTTAAACTTTTTGACACTGCCATTGGTTATTTATTCATAAATATTTATTTATTTCTTATAATATTCATAGATAGTAGTCGGGAATAAATCATTTTAGTTTATTCATTTACAATATTTTTAAAAGCAAATAAAACTCAAAAATCGTCATGCTCATAGGGTAGAAGACGTGAAGCGTAATACTCTTTTGCCGATATCTCGAGAACTAAGAGACTCTCCATCAATTTTTTTTTAAAATAAAGGTAAAATAAAAAGCTTTCATTATATTGTGACAAAAATAAAAAATATGAATTAGCACACATGGAAAAAAAAGTTTTAAATTTTACTACCCCTAAATACTACAAATTGACCAACTTTAATTAAAATCAAAAACTTTGCTTGCAACTTTGATCTTTTTGGCATGGAAACTCTCATCTGTAATATTCTGGAATTTCAGTATAAAAAATTTATGAGCATTAGCATTACGTTTATTTAAATTATAATAATCAGATAACTGTGTATTTTTGTTAAAATCAAATGATATTTCTTGACTTCCTTGTTTTTGTTGAATAAAAACATTTGGTTCATTTGGTGAATGCAGCGGTAAACGACATATGCTATGACGTTTTTTGGAGAAATGTTTACTTAAAACTCTCTATACAGCTTCAACTGGACCTACATATCTATTTTATTGATAATGATTTATTTCTTTATGATTAATAGTAGATTCTCCATTACTATTGGTAATGATAATTGATGCGGCACCATGACCCTTTTAAATATAAGTATATTCATAAAAATATTTCACCGCCTTAATACTCAATATTACGTTAACATTTATTTGACAATTACATTTTTTGATAATTTAGGAGAATTTGTTTTGCATCAAAACAATTGTTGAAATTTCAGGAAAATTTGTAGAACATTTTCCATCAACTAAACACCAATCTCCACAAAGGCTATGAATATTATCCTATATAAGAAACGAGTACTGAAGTTTAGCGTTAAACGGAAAAGCGTTAACAGTTAACGAAAAAGGATACTTTATACCTGGTTCCTTGGTTACGGAGAGAAGGTATTTGTTAAAAGTTTACGAAAAAGGAAACTCTCAGCTCATTATACAAATTACCTTCAAATTTAAATTTTTCTTTCTAAATACGAACAATCAACTAAATAATCCCATCGTTTTTCGAGCCAACCTTTGCATAATGAGGGTTATATTTGGTTTTGAAAAAGAGAAACAATTTTCGAGCTTTAACGAAAAGAGAGATAAATACATTAGTGCGTGGTATAGAAGTGCATGGTAGTGAAAGTTATTAATGAATAGAACTTGAGTGTGTATAATGTGGAAGAGAATAATGCTAATTATTGTGTATTTTTTATTAAGCGTTTATAATAGAAATATGTTTAATGTGAAAGTGTATAGTATTAATATGCTTATTGTTTATTAAGAGTTTGTGTTGAATAGTTCTTAATACGGTAAACAAAAAGTGTTTATTAAAGAAATGAACTGTAAGTGATAAATAATAAATAATAAAGTGACTCTAATAGTAGGGGAAAGTCGGGTAGCACCGGCCATCGGGTAGCCGCGGCCACTGTTTATTTTATGTATAATACCGTATTTTTATCTTCGAAACAAATTAGAAATGGCGTATAATTTAATTGAACTAATTTTTTTTAGTATAGTGACTCCATTATTTCATTTCTTTTTTATAAAAAACTACTGTTCTGTAAATATAACCGTTAAATGTTCGGACAATTTAAAAAATCAGTGTCGCATTGAACATCATATAAAAATGTTATTATATTTGTAATTTCCGACACTATTGAATTTATATTTTTATTGATATCCATAAATTATTCTCTGACGATTATTTAAGACATAATTTGTTGTTACTTTACCGAGTTATATAATTAAAATAAAAAGTTTCTTTTCCTGTGGCCGGAGTTATCCGATAAACTTTTGAGGGTTAGTATTTTACTCCTCATATTTGTCCTTATGTTTCTCTTAATTAATATGTTTATTTTATTATTGGAAGAATTTTAAGTCTTGATAAATAGTTTGTCTTCAACATGAAACAATTTAATTATTGTTCTTGAAATATTTACACAATTTATTGACAAAAAAGCTTAAGGGGCAGGGGCTGTCCGACTTTCCCCTAAATATATATTAAAAATTAAATGTAAAAAGTGACAGTGATTAAAATGAAAGTGTGCAAAATGTGTTGACTAAAGTAACAATATTTAGAAAGTGTTGAAATTTTTTATTTTCAATAAAGTAAGTGTTATGAAATGCTAAAAGTGTCCATAAAATGGGATTGTGGATTCATTAAACAAGTGATTGATAACTGTTTAATAAATAATAAAGTGATGATAATGTTTTTAAAGAGTCGTTACAGTGTAAAATAAGTGTTAATAATATAATTATATAAAAGAGGTGAGATAAAGATACAAGACAATAATAAGTTGCTTATTTTAAAACGTCAAGTATGTTTCCAATGTTAACAAAATTTTTATCTTTTTTAAATTCCCGGGAAATCGACTACAAATAAAAAAAATTTACCCCTATTTTTTATTTTTTTGATCTGACAATATCAATGGGTGCCGCTTGCAACCCCTATTTTCAATACATGGGAAAAGTGTACTTTTTTTAATAATTGCGAAAAACTGTTCTTAATTTTATCGAAAAAGGCTCAAAAGTTTTTGAGACCTCAATACATATTATTATTATTTTTTTTTTGTAAACTGACCTTCCCTAGGGAAGTGGTTAAGTGGTTATATTGTGTATTTTTTATTTCTGGAAGTCTAATTGTACGGCTCAAGATGATACCTCTTTGTATATTCTATTATGGATTATAACAAATAAATTATTATTATTATTATTATAAGACAATAACATAAGACAATAACATGAGACAATTACATGAGACAATGATATAAAATAAACAGATAAAAGAATGAGAGAAATGAGGAAAAATATAAGATAACAGCATGAGACAATGTGATGAGATAAACATGTGAACATGTGAACATGTGAATAAGAGAGATCAGGTAAAGAGATGGGATAATGAGATGAGATAAATAGATATGAGATAAACATATGAGATACAGAAACAAAAAAACATTAAGACTTGAAATATAAAGATACTTTGATGACATGTAGGCTAAAGAGGAGATTATGGAGTTAGATCGTGAGAAATAAAAAATAATAGGATATTTAGAAATGTTAGATGAAGTTAAAGCAATTAATAAGAATAAATCAAATATTCAAAAATTGTGTAGTGGAAATCGACTTTTGTGTCACTGGATTTGCACTTACTATGATGGAAATGAACTTTTTGTGTATGATAGTCTTAATGAAGGATGTTTAAATGAAGATCAAAGAGAATATTTATGCAGGTTATATCCATTTACACCTAATGTAGTTTTATAAGAGTACAACAACCAAATTTTGTTGATTGCGGTGGATACGCCATTGCGTTTGATGTTTCTTTATATTTTAATATTAAACCTGAAAATATTGTATACAATTATGCTTTAATGAAAACTCATTTGTATATGATGTTTGAAATAAAAGTGTCATCTCATTTTCGGATAATTTTACAAAATTGTATAAACTTGGAATTTGCAATATCGAATAAATAAAAAACAATAATTTACATGTGAGGAATGTAAAAGATGCGACACAGAAGAGAAAATTAGATTATCAAACTAATGACGGCTTTACAGAAATGAAAGGAGATAGTAGTAGTCCTTCATTACATACAAAAATAGAACAGAAAAAAGTTGGTAATATTCCTGACTAAGAAACTCAAAAAAGCAGTACCATATATAAAAAATGTATTGTAAAAGACCTAAGTTAAAAGGAAAGATGGAAAAGAGAGACAAATAACAAATTTGGAAAGTGTAAATAGTGACAGAATATAAATGTTTGTAAGAAAAAACATGTGGAAAGTGCATCAAATTCTATTGAAGTAGTAAAAGAAGGTAATAATTATAAAATATTAGAAACAATAGTAGGAAGAAGATATTTTCTAGCAATTCTAATGAGAAAAGTAGAAAAACTAGAGCAGAATATCAGAAAGAATATAGTGAAATGATGAAATTAAAACGAAAAAAATTGATAACAAAGAAACAGCAATATCAATTATGGAAGAAGTATGTTTAAGTAGGGAAACAGATTTAAATTTTTCTAAAAAAAAACACATAAATAGTGCTGTTTAAGAAGAAAAGAGAGATAATAATTCTGACAAATTAATAATTTCTAGCGATTGTAATTAGACAAGTAAAAAAAGTCGTGCAGAATATAAAAAAATGTTGAAAGTCAGTTAAAGTATCTTAAGGAAGTAGGAGGAGATGATAAGAATAAGAAATTACAAAGAATAGTGAGCCAGACAAAAATTGTTAACACCTCTAATCAGAAAATTAAAAAAAAGTAGAGCAGAATGTAAAAAAAGCTATCGTCAAAGATTGAAATTGAAACAGAAGATGTGCCATGATAATGATGAAAATAATGAAATACTATATTCAAAAGATATGCAGGAGAAAGATGTAAGGATTTGTGATGAGAAAATGAAAAAAAGTCACGCAAAATAACAAAAACAATAACGTAAAAAATTAAAATTAAAAAGAAACGTAATCCATGAGGAAAAAATAGATGTTTCGAATCATAGAGGTAAAAAATGGAGTCATTTATGGAAATGAAAACAATATTGATATTCGTGATTTTGCTTATGCAGAAAAAAATATTAATAGCATACATGTTTTAAGCTATAACGAACATTATCTTGGTAAAATGTCGTGTTTTTGCAAAAGATGCAAGGCTAAATATTTTAAGAAAGAAAAATTCAAAAGAAATTAACTTATAATTATTGTTGCAGTCATGGTTGTGTATCGTCGCCTTCAGAAAAATACCCTCATGAATTAAAAAAATTGTAATAAAATTGCTATTTTTAATATGAATGTTGAAGGTTTAATACCAGAGTCTTATGTAACGATTTATAATACATCGATTAAACAATTGCAATTAGTTAGTCATTTAGATCCAAATGTTAAAACTTGGATATATCCTATACTTTATCCTCTAGGAAGCAAGGATTATAGTGTCGATATGATTCGTACTCATAGTGATAAGCCAACCAGAAATCAAACTGTGTCCAGATCTGCTTATATAAAATATAAAATAGGAGTAAGAGATCATACCTTCAATAAATTTTTATATGGTGGAAGAATGTTTCAGCAATGGTTAGTTGATAATTATGTCAAAGTTGAAAAAGTTGGGTTACATTTTTGTAAAAATAATCAAACAAAATTAAAAAGTGAAACTTACAAAGGATTAATTGATCATTTAGATAAACAAGGAATTGAAAATAATGTACATGTTGGCAAGATGTTGATACTGCCTTGAACATTTATAGGATCACCTCGTAACATGTTAAAACAATGTTAATATGCAATGACCATTATGTAGCTTTTCATGGTAGACCAGATTTATTTATTACAATGACATGTAGTTCAAAATGGAAAGAAATTTATGAAAATTTATTACTTAATCAGTCAGCTTCTAATAAACCTGACACGGCTGCAAGAGTCTTTCATTTAAAAGTAAAAATTTATTGGTGATATTGGAAGAAGGTTCTAAAATATTAAGAGCAGAGAGTATTGATTGGTAAACTTTTTAAAGTAACATTTTTAAATTGTATTAGGTATATCATAATTTTTTATAATTTTTCTTGATATTCTTCATTTTATTCTTCATCTTTTTTTTATTTAATTAATTTTTAATTAATCAGAATTTGCAAATTGATATGCACGATGAATCAAAGATCACTTCATTTTAAATTTATTGCAATGTCTTCTTATCATTAATTTTCTTTTTTTATTATATTATGTATTTCTTTTATTTCACATAATTGTACATAAATGAAACATTGTTTTAAGAGGGGAATACCAATTGTAATTTTCGAAAAATCGTTTTTTCTTTTTTTGCATTTTCTTAAAGTATACATATTTCAAAATGTGTTTGTAAATTTCTATGTTGATCCAGTGAAAAATAAATGTGTTATACAGCACTATGCGGCGGCGCGCCAAGGTTGTTTTAGACCAGCTAACACTTACACCAGGTGCTCCATGGCTATTCGTCTTTTGTTTCACGCTTAGATTTACAGTTTTTGTACCCTTCCTTCATAATTTTGAGACCAGAAAGAATAATATGAGAAGCAAAGGTCATTTCAAGTATTTAACAAAAAATTACGTTGAAACTTTAAATGCGTTTTTCTCAAAATGACATTTTCAAAGTCGGTGATCACGATTACTCGAAAACCATTGAACCGATTTACTTGAAATTTGGCATGCTTAATTTATACATCTAAGTCGAGTAAGTGATCGAAGGATTTTTTTTTATGCAAAACTTTTTTTTTATAGCTGAAAATCGACCGTTTATTTTAACGAAAATCATACTGTTGACTTTGACAGGTCACCATTTTGTTGAATATATTTTTTTCTTCAAATCCTTCGATCACTAACAGGATAATCTTATACTAAATGTAAATCAATTTCATTTTTTTATTTCATACGAAGCATACTTGCAGAATCCTGATCACAGAGAAACACCTTTTTTTGGAAGGCGTCGCTTCAATGGCTCACATCTTCAAAAGTTTTGGTTGAAAAACACTTTAATTTTTTTTAATTACAGTTTTTAAATGTACTTTTAACTAATAAATAGTATTCTTCAAAACGTTTCATGGTTTTCTAGGAAAAATTTTTTGAAAAAAGCACTTTTTTTAGTTACAACTGGTGTTCCCCCCATAAGAAATAATAAAATTTGGCATGCGCTTTTTTTTCTAGTTTGCCATTATAATTTCATGGAATGTGAGATTCACAGCCTTGTCAGGTATCTCAGCTGAAATGTAACGATCAACAACTTCTGGTGTTAATATGTTAGAATTACACTCAAACCCCCGAGGTTTGGACTTCCGAAGTCTGGACTGCACCTAAGTGGGGATAGACGAGGCAAGGTAGTGGGGTCAGGGGAAAATAATGGCGGACAGTTGAGTAAGTGCAGGAGCGTCAGTATTGAGTGTTCCTTCTTGCAGTCCTATTATTTTTGTAAATATGAATCGAAAAAGAAAATATGTTACTTTAGACATCGAAAATAAATCTAAGATATTAAATTTCAATATCTATAGATATTCAGTTTTAATTTCTAGAGACTACAAATTATATATGTTTTAATATCTAGATACTACATTTTAATATATATGAATCATTATGAATATTCATTTTTCTCTGTGAAACAAAGTGGTAAAAATTTATAGTTTCATAATTATTTATAAATGTAATATCCAATAAATATATTAGGTTCCATGTGCCAATAAATATATTAGGTACCCGCTCGATTTTATGCTTCATACAGCCCTGAGTGTTTACACTCTTCGGCGTCAAGGTGTCCACTCCGAACTTTGGACACCAGGACCGAGCAGTCCAAACTTCGGAGGTTCTAGTGTATGTTCAAAATCACCAACAAATGAATATTGGGTAATCCCCCTTTTTTAAACAAAAAACATACAGCTACTTATATAAAGTTAATTGTATGCAAATCTATGTAACTAAAAAAAATACTTAAATATACAGTTTACAATTTAAAAAGCAATTATTTCAAAATTGCAGAAATATATATTTCAAGAAACATAATAAAAAGCAAATAGATAATGTTCAACTATAAAAACATACCCGCACAGCTTTCTATCAACTATGCACCTGCGCAATAGCTCCCTTAAGTAGCTACGCATGCGCAGTTGTTAAAATTTTTAGGATGAATGACAGTTCAACTCTGTTCAAGCGAAAGGACATAGAAAAACACATTAACAAAAAAATTACATACATTGCGTGAAAGATACAATTTTTAAGAGTAAATTGCACATACAACATTTTTCACATGGAAAAAAATGAAATTTTATTTTTCAATCGACTTAAAAAATTTTTAATTTGACCAGAGCACATGTGTGACAATCACAGTGCATCACTGCGCATGTGTAACAGCAATAATAAACTACTGCGCATGCGAAATGCCAGGGTCTCGTAGTACGCACATTTGGACAGTGGTAGTGCACTACTGCGAATGTGCAAACATATGTTGAGTATGCAAAAATATTAAATGTAACCTGCCCGACACAAATAGTGCCAGTGCGCATTGTTACACATATTAATAAACCATATTATTAACCACTAAACTGCCTAAGCGACTACCGATAGAAAGCAAAAGCTTTCTCTTGAGGTGCAAGTGATTTTATTGACTGACAAAATAGCGTGCTTATTTGAAAACGTTTTCACTACATATTTCATGTACTTAAAAATTTGTCATAAAATATTTGCTTTTATAACAGTTAATTCTAATTTAAGAAGATTTATGTATTATTTTAAATAATAATTTGATTTATATTTTGTAATTGTTCTGCTATTATTCAAAGTTTCGAACATTTAATACTTATTGTTACAGAAGAGATCCATTAAAGTTTTTTAAAATTTTTATAGTTAACGATTTTAAATACTTCTCAATTGCAGTAGAGACAATTTGGTTTTGGAACTTTAAATAAGAGTTGGAGAATTACGAAATATGAAAGAATTTATTTTTAAAATCAATCCAATGTTTTAATTAAAAAGTTCACAAGTATTTTAGATCACATACAAACAAAAAAATTACCTAAATGTTTTAATATTCATTATTTGTTATTAAATGTTCTCAGTTTGAAGAATAAACTACTCGCAAATAAAGATTTGGAGATCTATCACATACAAACAAAAAAATTACCTAAATGTTTTAATATTCATTATTTGTTATTAAATGTTCTCAGTTTGAAGAATAAACTACTCGCAAATAAAGATTTGGAGAGATTTTATATGCTGATTGCATTTAAAAAAATCCATTTTAATTTCTTTAAAAAAGTTATGATTTTTATCAGTTCTGGATAACTGAAATTTACATAAATATATTTATTTGAAAATCTGTTTTTTAAATCCACAAAATCCATTTTCTTTAAACTTTTTTTAAATATTTATAATCACGACAGAACAAAACTTGTGATTTTTAAAAATGTATTAAATTTTAAAATAAGAATTTTAAAGTTTATAAGTTTTGTTAATTTATGATTAAGAATTATTAAAAATAAGTTTGCGCAAAGATAGGTATTTGGCGCAAAACCGCTCCTTTGAATAATTTTTAAACTTCCTGGAACTTTTTTAGGTTTTAAAATTCATGCCCTCCTTCTAACCAAACAATCAATTACATATTCTTAAAATTAAAGGTTTTGTTTGTATGCGATTTAAAATACTTGTGAACTTTTTAATTAAAACATTGGATTGATTTTAAAAATAAATTCTTTAATATTTCGTAATTCTCTAACTTTTATTTAAAGTTCCAAAACCAAATTGTCTCTCTGCAATTGAGAAGTATTTAAAATCGTTAAATAAAAAAATTTTAACAAACTTTATTGGATCTCTTCTGTCACAGTAAGTATTAAATGTTCGAAACTTTGAATAATAGTAGAACAATTACAAAATATAAATCAAATTATTATTTAAAATAATACATAAATCTTCTTAAATAAGAATTAACTGTTATAAAAGCAAATATTTTATGACAAATGTTTAAGTACATGAAATATGCAGTGAAAACGTTTTCAAATAAGCTTGCCATTTTGTCAGCCAATAAAATCACTTGCACTTTAAGAGAAAGCTTTTGCTTTCTATCGGCAGTCGCTTAGGTAGCTTAGTGGTTAGGTAGTTAGTTTTCGTGCGTCGAACCCAGGTTTAAATCCTCGTCCCCCGAAATCTATTTCAAAATTTTTTTCATAATTCCATAAAGATTTCCTGAAGGTTCGATTGAAGCTCCTGGAAGGCGGACATCCCAAGGTTCCTGGAAGCTTCTCTCCGAATCTCACAAATCTTCCTGGGAAGCTTCCTGAAAGCTTTCTGGAAGATATCGTGATATTTGGGAGACATATCCACACTTTCTTTAAATAGAAATATTAAATAAATTTAAAGAAATAACTAATTAATTTTAAAACTCGCGCCAGCTCGCGCAATGTATACGCTCCCGGCAAACTGCTTTTAGTCCCGATAAACTGCTTTTACTGTCGACGATCTAGATGGTGCACGTGTGCATCTAACAATGAGCAAATCTTTGGCTTTCTTATTCGAAATCGAAGCCGAACGTTCGTACTTTCGACCAGGGTGTTAAGAAAATTTCATTCGCGTTGTCAACCTAAATTTAAAAACAAAATCTGTCAATTTCGAAATGGCACTTTCTTGAAATGTTAATTAAAATGGCGCAGTTTTTAACACTTTTTAAAAACGGCGTAGTTTTTAGAGCTCTTTCGAGTTGGTTTTGTTTTTAGAGCTTTATTAAAATGGCAGTGTTCTCCTTCCAAGCAACGAAATATATTTTTATGGAGATAGTAGTATACTAGTATAAATGTGGAAGTGCAGACTATAAAAGTCTCCTTCCTTGATTGGATAGCTTACTCTTTCTAAGAGTAGCGCTATAAATGAGGTACGAGAGAGAAACCTTTAGGAAGGTTCATTCTCCTGTATGCATGTGGGACCCGCCCCCTTAATAGGAAGGAGTGACTGATCCAAAGAGATCAGTGTGAATGACGTAAAATGGAACTAGAATGAAAGGACATTTATGAATAATAAATCAGGATCTCAATGGGAGCATCACATATTCACGCGGAACAAATACTTGCGATCGGCGACGTACTGCAGGGCACTGGGAGTGACATGTCTTTATATGGTTTTTTCCAGGCCATATGAGGGTCCCGTCTGATGTGAGCTTGCTCAGCCGATGGGTTTCTGTAGTGCAAAGTCAGGAGCCAGCCTTTTCGGGATTTTGATCAAATAGTGTGCAGTGGGTACAAGTGTCGGAGCCTGTACTGCTACGGTGAAGTCCGTTCCGTCTGTGTTGTACCGGGAATGGCTAAGCGTAAGAGTTGGGTCTCAGGGAACTGGGGTAGGACCGTCGTGTCCGAGGGTACAACCGCTCCCAACCTAGGCGACCTGCCCTCTCCACACGATGCGCTGGTAACCTTAAATAAATGGATTTTTTAAAACTTAATAAAAATGGAAACAGTGAGAGCTTGGAGACTGAGACAGATAAGTCGACGGATGCCCCATCAACATCCGTTTCTGCTGCCCGGACAATGGAGACCCCGAGTAGAGAGGGGAGCGCTGCTCTTCCGAAACTCGAGGGATGGGAGCCATTATTCGGCTTTTGGAAAAGCAAGTGCTCGTCACTAAGGAGCTGACGAAGTCGTTATTATTCATGCAGTCGAAGCGGCTTGGAAAACAATCCGAACCTAGTAAAAGAAACTATCGACAAGGTAGTGGAATGGAGTGGCTGCCTCGAATAGTTAACAAAGGACTTGAAAGACGAGATGATAAAGAAGCTAAAAGGCGCCTCCAAACCAAAGGGAAAGGTAAAGGTCCCCCCTCGCCCAAAACTTGATGAGTTGGGAACGCCAGCCACGGGTCGTTTGAACTCGGTTTAACCCAAAGGTTCTGGCACTTCTGATTTTTTAATGCAAAAGTGTTCTTTGAGGTTTAAATAGTAAGACAATATTTTTTTTGAAATCGTTTATCGAGCTATTTTAATATGCGCTTCAAATTTCGAAAATGAAAATACACTTCTTCATTAAATGCATATAAAGTTTTAAACCGCGGCTGTCATTTGTTTATTTACTGTCATATGTTTTGTACAATAGTTAAAATATATTGACAACTTCATTGTGTACAGTTAGTTTTATGTTTTGTTCAATTTATGTTACAAAATGTCAGAAATAAAAAATACATCTCATGCTAATCATGAATTTTCACACCAAGAGAATCGGAGTAAAGTTTGTTTGATGTGTTTGAAGAAAAATAAGCAAATGTTCAAAATAGAAATTTTTTTTATCATTTTTTAACATAATTTATTTATATGCATTAAATTATTGAATAGATTTACTTCTAGTTTTTTTGTACTTAACCACTTCTTATTTGTTTATATAGGTAATTATAAAATTATAGATTTCGTTACAACTAAAGGTAAAGCAAGAACAGGTATTAAATGTCCAATAGCATATTGTAGCGATCTTAAAAGATTTATTGCATACATCGAAAATCAACGTGAGGCTAAGAATAGACACTCGAAATTCGGAATTGATGGTGGCGGAGGTTTTTTAAAAGTTTGCCTCTCTCTGCAAATTATTCAAGATTCTAAAGCTGGTCAAAAAAATACGAAACGTTAGAAATATGAAGATGGTGTATGTGCTAAAACTTTTAAAGATTCTGGCGTTAAAAAATTATTCATCCTCGCGATTGCAAAATCTGCTCAAGAAAATCATGAAAATGTCGCAGAAATATAGAAAATGTTGGAAATAAATCATTTTCATGGGACGATAGCAACGGATTTAAAATTGGCCAACATTTTATTGGGGATAATGTCTCATTCTTCCTCAAACCCGTGTACTTGGTGTCTCTGTGACAAAGAAAACTTAAAAAGTGTTGGGCCACATCGTAGAAAACACGATTTCCAATTTTAAAGCTTGGAAAAATGCGGGATCAGTAATAAAAAATGCGAAAAATTTCAAAAATTGTATCAACCCACCAGTTTTTTCTTGTGACGCGTTACCAGATAAAGAAAATACAAGGATTTTGGACATTATTCCCCCTCCGGAACTTCATTTAATGCTTGGCGTTGTAAATAAGATAGTCAACCATATGCAGAATGAGTTTGAAGATGAAACAAATAAATGGACGGATCTGTGCAATGTGCAACGGGAAGTAACTCATGGAGGCACTGGTTTTAAAGGCAATTCCTGCAAAACATTATTGAATAAAGTCGATTCTCTTCGATCGATTTGTTCTCTAGGATGATTAAAGTATGTTGAAACTCTTAGGCACTTTCATAAAGTCGTCTATGATTGTTTTGGAACTGAATTGAATCCTTCTTACATCGAATTTATTGAAAAATTCAAGACCAGCTACTTAGTGTTGGGAATATCAGTCACTCCAAAGGTTCACGCTGTCTTTTTTCATATTAAAGATTTTTGTACAAGATCCAAAAAAGGACTAGAATTTTATAGCGAACAAGCTATGGAATCAGTTCATTCTGATTTCGCTAAAACGTGGGAAAAATATAAAGTTTCTGAGAATCATCCTGGGTATAAAAGTCGACTATTAAAAGCAGTAATTGAATACAACAGCCACCATGTTTAATTTTGTTATACTAGCTATATGTAAGTCATGAATAATATGTTGTGCAAAGATTTCAAACATATTTACACATATTTGCACTTGTTCTTCTTTGTTAAAATATTTTTACTAATACCTTTCTGATTAATAAAGTTATTTCTAAAATAAATTCGTATATAGTTTGCTTCATAAGTCTCATAATTGGAAAAAATAAAGCGGGATAATCTACTATACCAAAAATTACAATTTAAAATTTTCTTTTTAATCCTTGGATAAAAAGAAACTCATTTACTCTCCGCGAGAAACGCAAAGTTATTAAAAAAACGCTTTAATTTTCGAAATTTGAAGCGTATATTAAAATAGCTCGATAAACGATTTCAAAAAAAATATTTTCTTACTATTTAAACCTCAAAGAACACTTTTGCATAAAAAAATCAGAAGTGCCAGAACCTCTGGGTTAAACCGAGTTTAAACGACCCGTGCAGCATCTCAGAGAAAAGTTGAAAAACGAGGAGAGAAGAGAGAAGTTTCTAGTACCCCTGAAGAGAGGTCCTCGAAGAAAGAGAAGAAGCCCTAGAAACCCCAGGGTGGGATTGAAAAATCCTTTGCTGGGGCAACCCGTGGGCTAAATAACCTTGTAGTCGATTTGAACAAGGAGTGGCAGGAAGATCAAGCCACTCAGAGAAAAAAGAAGAAGAAGAAAAAAATGGAGGCAAAAGCGGAAGCCGCTGAAAAGAAGGCGCAGTTGACTGCCCAAAGGAAGGCCTCAAACGACAGGATACTGAGAAAAAATGACGCTATCAGGGTGACGTTAAAGGATAACGTGTCCTTTGCCGACGCCCTGAAGCATATGAAGTCGGTGGTCAACCTTGCCGAGACAAAGACGGAGGTTCTAACGATCCGGAGGACGATGAGGAACGATATGCTTCTTGTCCTCAAGGGCAGGGAGGACCGATCAGGTCTAAGCAGGGCCTTGACTGCCGCCTTCGACGAAAAAGGAGAGGTCACCACAGTGGTATCGAAAAGGTCCTTGGAAATCAGGGACCTAGAATAGAGCACTGAGGTGGAAGAAGTGGTGAAAGCAGTGGAGAAGGCATTAGGCAGGACCAATTTAGAGGTGACATGCCGCCTCTTCACTCTTTGAGCTGAAAACAGGCTAGCGGTGCTCTAACTCCATGAAGCATGCGCTGAAGCTTTGTTGAATGCTGGCAAGGTGAAGGTTGGCTGGATCAACTGCAGAATCCGGGCCAGGTTGGAAGTAGAGAGGTGCTTTAAGTGCCTGGGCTACGGCCACCTGACAAGGACCTGCAAGGGCACGGATAGGAGTAAAGCCTGCTGGAAGTGTGGAGGCCCTGACCATCGGAGCAAGAGCTGCAGTGCCGAGTTCCACTGCACTGCTTGCTCTGACAAAGTAATGAGGGACGTCAAACACCGTCCAGGGAGCGGGTCCTGCCCTATTTATAGAGCAGAACATAACAAGTTGAAAAAAAGGAGCTAAGGTGTCTTCAGATTAACCTTGGCAAGGGGAAGGTAGCGAAGTATCTCATGTTTTTGAGCACCATCCAGAGGAGGGTTGATATACTGTTTTTCAGTGAACAGTGTAGGAAACCGAACCACACTGTCTGGTACTAGGATAAAACATGTAGATCTAGAATTCTAGTGTGCAATCCGGATCTGAGCGTCAGCGATTTCCTGGAAACCGACAAGCGGTTCGTTTGGATAGAGGTGGCAGGTATACGTATGTATAGCTGCTACTTCTCTCAGAACGATCGTCTTAAATATTTCGAGGCCGAAATGCAATCTCTTGAAGAAAGCATAAAAGCTTTCGGCTGGTGGACCCTCATAACGGGAGACTTCAACGGTAAGTGTCCAGAATGGGAAGAAACCCGTTTAGGCAGGAGGAGCACTTTGATAAGCGAAATGGTGGCCAGACATGACCTGGTCGTAGCGAACCGGGGCCAGGAGTTTACATTTCGGCAAGGCAAATCAAGATCAATTTTGGATCTCACAAGTGTCTCGCCTAGCTTGGCACGCAAAATCAGGGAATGGGAGATGCTTAATGAAACAACCTTAAGTGATCACCAGTATATTGAGTTCGTTATCTCGATGGAAGAGCTTTTGTCGATGGAAGAGCCGGTAGTCTTAGTAAGAACCCCTCATGAAACGTCGGTAAGCTCGATCAGGATAAGGCAAGAAAATACCTGGATGAAGCCAAGCTGATCTCCGAACTTGGCTGGATGAGGGAACCGGAAACGGTTGAGGAAATAGTGCGTGCCGCGAGGTGATTGCAGCTTGCAACCACTCCATGCCCCGACGTAGACGCGATTACTCCAGGAAGAGCTCAAATTATTGTTGGAACGACGAATTGGCAAATATAAAAACAGAGTGCAATAAAGCGAGACGGAGATATTCCCTCTCAAAGGGGAATTCCACGCTAGAGCAGGAATGGCACAAAGCCAGAAAGGCTTTTAAACAGGGAATGAGACGTAGCCAACGGAAGTGCTGGAAAGACCTAATCAGCGACGTTGTAAACGACCCATGAGGAGTGGCGTTTACTATTGTGACCAAGAAATTGGTTATTAAACAACAGACCCCTGGTCTAGACAAACCTGATTGGGTCCGACAGATCATCAGAGCATTATTCCCGTATGTGGAACCATGGTTTCGAGAGGACTATTCTTTTTGCCTAGTACGGAGCGAAGATCTTTTTACTCTTAAGGAGTTAAGAGCCGCGGGAAAGGGGTTGAAGGCTGGCAAGGCGCCAGGGAAAGACGGAATTGCCAACGAGATCCTGAAATTGGTGATCGATGTGTACCCTGAACTTCTTCTTAACCCTTTGAACGATTGGCTCAGGGCTGAAAGGTTCTTTATCGACTGGAAAAAGCAAAAGTTAGTTCTTCTCAAAAAAGGAGACAAGCCTCTAGAAAAGACGTTATCTTATAGACCCATATATCTTCTGGACACAATGGGTAAACTTCTAGAGGGTATGGTTTTGCAGAGACTTCAGGGTCTTCTGACTGGCGAAAATGACCTATCAGAAAACCAGTACGGTTTTCGCAAAGGCCGATCCACCGTCGACGCTATTTCGTCGGTGGTAGAAGAGGCAAAGAAGGCCAGAGAAAGCAAGGGGAAAAAGAAAGGATTTTGCGCATTAATAGCAATAGACGTACGTAATGCGTTTAATTTCTCGCGATGGAACATCTGCTTCGAGTCGATGAAGAGGAAAGGGATACCGACCTACCTGTTGCGAATGATGGATAACTATCTTAGCGATCGGTGGATCGAGTATGAGGGTAAAACATTTCAGATTCGCGAGAAGATAACTTGTGGAGCCCCCCAAGGGTCGAAGGTAGGGCCATTCGTGTGGAACGTCATGTATGATGCTTCCCTGCGGATGAAACTACCTACGGACACCAAATCATTCGGCTTCGCGGACGACAAAATTATCGTATGTGGTGCGCAAACTACAGAAATCCTTGGCATAAGGGTCAATAAAACTCTGCGACGAGTCAAGCGCTGGATGGACGCCAATGGTCTGGAAAAGACCGAAGCACTGCTTGTCACGAACCGGAGATCCTTTGTTGTCCCACCTATTGAGATTGATGGGACTGAAGTAAAATAGAGTAACACCATAAAGTACCTGGGCGTTGAGTTGGATAAGAAGCTTAGCTTCAACCAACATTTAACATTCGCAACAATCAAAGCCATCCAATGTGGAGGAAACATTTCCAGGCTTATGCCTAACATTGGTGGTCCCAGGAAAGCAAAAAGGAGATTAGTAGCGAGCGTGGTATACTCGAGATTGCTTTACGCAGCTCCAGTGTGGGCATCAGCCCTAGAAAAACACACCATCTCTATGAGTGAGTTTACACCCAGCTTTACTTACGCCAATTTAAGAAGTGAGTTAAGCTAACATGTAGCTTAGAGTAGGAGAGGGGCAGTAAGAGTTGAGAGAAAGATACTGCTCTAAGCCAGAAGTTGGCTTAACTCACTCCTCGAATTGGCGCAAGTAAAGCTGGGTGTAAACTCACTCAATGAGACTACTTTCAGCCCTAAGAATAGTATTGTTGAGAACATTCTCAGCCTACCGGAATATACCTACTAGCGCTGTGCAAGTCCTAGCAAGCGTTCCGCCGATAGATCTATTCGCTAAGAAAAGACAATATGTCTATCTTCTCGCCAAAGATCGGGCAAGCTTGCTCCCAGAAGAGGACAGGCAGCGTCTAAAGGCCCAGATTCGTAGAATCGCGAGGAGTAGATTAGTCGAGGAGTGGCAGGTGAGATGGAATGGGGAATCTACCGGAAGGCGGACTTACCGCGTTATTCCCCAACTCGCTAAATGGATAGAAAGGGGGCAAAGAGAATTTAGCTACTACTTAGCACAGGCGCTGACAGGTCATGGTTGTTTCAACGAGTATTTGAAACGTTTTAAATTAAGAAGAGAGGGATCGTGCTCGTATTGCGACGCCTCCGTGGACACCGCGGAGCACACCCTCTTTGTTTGTAGATATTGGGAGGACAAAAGGCAATACATGTTTCGGGTGGTGGGTACTGAAGTCACCCCCGAAAACATGATTGACTTTATGTTAAGGAATGTGGATTCGTGGCAGCACATTAAATCCTTCATTACCCAGGTAATGAAAACCAAAGACATCAATAGTCGCAGGGGAAGAAACCAGGGTTAAGCTGGAGACAAAGGAAAGTAAGAATGTAGGAAAGAAATCTGTACAGAATCCTCCACCTGTCATCAGTTCGAAGCCCGCCGTTAACCGGTGGGGGTTCTTACCCCCAACGGTTTGTCGGCTGATCGAGATCTGATGATGGGCTGAGGGATCTATGGGTATGGGTAGAGTTAGCACTACGTGATGTTGGTTGCTTAGCTCAATCTTTCCGCTAAGTGTTAAGTACTCCTGTGAAGCGATGAAGGTTTAGTGAGTATTACCCAGAGATAAACTTACTGGGGAATATTTATATTCCCAAGTAAACTATTCTCTAGGCTCGAGTCCCACACACGGAGAGCACCCTCCTTAAATGATGCGTGCATCATTCATTGTAAGGTGTTCTTTATGGTGCGTAAATGCATTTTCCAAACCTCGTAATATAAAAAAAAAAAATTTAAAGTATATAGAATTTATCAAGAAACAATTTCACAAGAAAACACTTGTATGGGCGTAAGGCCGAAAAACGAGTGTATAATTAAAATAATAAAATATAATAAAAAATTACTAAATTTCCTATTCATATCAACAAATAATATTTAAAACTAAAGCTTATTCTTTAGAGAAGTTACTAACAAACAGAGACGTACGATTAAGTTTTTAGGTCACAGAATTTATATTTAACAGAATTTTCATTTCACAGAAATTCTTTTAAGCAACTTTTCATTTAAAAGAATTCCAATTTAAAAAAATTTTAATTTAGAAAAATTTTTATTTTGCAGGTTTTTAGGTTAATTGGAATTTTAATTAAAAATTTTTTTGGTTATTTGCAATTTCTGACAAATGAACATTCTGTCAAATGAATATTCTGGTATTTAAAAAGTCAATTAACTTAAAATTCTGTAAAATAAAAATTCTTCCAAATTAAAATTCGTTTAAATTGGAATTCTTTTAAATGAGAAGTTGCTTAAAAAGATTGCTGTAACATGAAAATTCTGTTAAATATGACTTCGGTGACCTAAAAATTTAGGTAAAAATTCGGATTAATTTATGTTTGATTGAAAACATATTCGAAAATTTGAAATTTCGACTAAAAGAAGATTCTTCCTAATGAAATTCTATAAAATAAATATTCTAAATAATTAATTTTAAAACTTAATGATACGGCCCAACAAACAATAAGTAATAAACATCTTAAATAATTATTGTATATTTACTTCGTGAAACATATTTTTAAAAAGCATCAATTTTCGTCTGTCAGGCTTGCGACTAATGTCTTAAAATAATACTTACATTTGGAGAAAGTGTAACATTTATTCCAATGTAAACATTTTGAGAAGCATTTTTAAATGTTAGTTCTTTGCATTATTTATTAGAACACATAGTGGTCGGAATAACAAAAAAGATGAACAAAATCCAAAAATGCATTAAAAATTCTTAATAGTAAGTGCATAAAGATTTTCTGGGTTCCTAATATCAAATCTAATACCAGATTTCCAAAATTTAAAAATGGCGAATCAAAAATGGCGGACGGATTTTTTAAAAAAAAATGCTGGATTTTCTTGCAACTTGGTATTTAAAGATTTTTAGGATTTCCGATTGCAAATTTTTTATAAATTTACGATTTTCAAAATGGTTGACACAATACAGCGGACGTTTTTTTTAAAAAAAGTGCTGGGTTTTATTTAAACTTGGTATTTAGGGGATTTTAGGGTTACTCATTATTTTAAAATTGAATAATGTCAAAATTTAAAAAAATTGCATCCCTCTAACTTTACTTTTTGTCTACTACATACATTCTATGCATTAACAATTGTCGTTCATAAACAAAACGGGAAAATTAGGGCCACTTTTATTTTTGAGTGTAAATTCTAGATACTTTTGTCTGAATAAATCTGCAAAGAAGGCCACAGCGGATGACAGCGTTTGAAAGTATTTCTATAATTAATCTAAATCTTAAATAACACTGACTTTTAAATGAGCTGCACTTTTTAAAATGCTTTTTTTAGTTCTTTTAAATAGTTTATTGAAAACAAATATTTGATTATTTCACAGGTATCTCAATAATAGTAACCTTAAAAACTCCTAAATACCAAGTCCTGCAATTTAAAAAAAAACAGCCGTCATATTGTGTTGGTCATTTTCAAAATCGTAAATTTATCAATAATTTGTAATCTGCAATCCTAAAAATTTTTGAATACCAAGTTTTAAAAAAATCCAGCATTTATTTAAAAAAACCATCCGCCATTTTTAATTTTGGAAATCTTAATCCATTTTTGGATTTTGGCCATTTTTTTGTTATTCCGACCACTGTGGAACATAATAATCACAGAAAATATAACTAATTTTTTAATGTTCAATGTAACGACGCATTTTCTTTCAGTCCCTCTCCTCCTACATCACATAAAATCAGCAGTATGGATGTCATGGAGAGACTTCCACTTTTATCTTGCCCTCTCCATCGAAAATCCATACCTAAAAAATGTTTGTTGCTCCGGATATGGAACGGACTTCCGGTCCATATGGGATATCCTGCAATATCATGTACTGTACGGGTATTCTATATTAAAAACACTTAAAATATCAATTTCTTTTAATCTGAGAAAATTGTATATACAGATGCGCATTTAAAGAAAAATATAATCACAGTTTTGATCATCATAGTATCAAAATTTGCAGAAATTAAGCGGCGATAAGTTAAAAAGTTGGAACGGTTTAGGGGTCAGTATGGATTTATTTTTTAAAAAAAGTTTATTTTTTAAAAACATTAATTTTGTATACTATATACCTACCTGTAGAAATAAGGTAAAAACTAATATATAGATAGTAGAGTTTAAAAAAAATGCTCAAAAATGCGATACTGCAGAAGCATAACGTCTTATAGCATGGCAAAAAAAATTGTTTAAACCAATGTCATTATAACATTATTAGTAAAATTTATTATTTGATCATACACAGCAATATTTAGTGATGCATGTCGAGCAAACGATCTGATCGACTTCACATCTGATCGTCTGCTGTTTGCTCGATTATGATTGAATTGAACAAATTACTTTTTATTTATCTTTTAATAATTAGCATAATTTTTGAAAATATCTTTAAGTAAGAATCATTTATTTTTGTTGACATTTTTTATCTGTCGCGTGGGTAATTTCATTGACTTTCGTCTAAGGGATGTTGCTGCCATAAGTGTTTCAAAAATAATTTTTTTTTTATAAGTCATTATTAAACTCCATAGAATTCATTTCTAATAAAGATTTTGATAACATTTTCTTTTTCACCCAAACAGCAACGGATGTTGCTGAAACATCCGGTTTATATATAAATAATAAATAAAATTTCGCTAAAAAAGAATGTCAATATATATATTTTAAAGATTTGTGTGTGGTAATTTATTTTTTATATAAAGCATAATTATAATAAGAAAAATGGATTTAAGATTGATCTATAAAGACTGTCAATTTTTGTGATATTTAGAAGCATATTTTTTATAAAATTATTTAATAAACAATTTGGATACTTACGAGGTTTGAAATTAATACATTAACTTTTCTTATTCAGAACAATAACATAAAAAAAAATTTTTGTTTATTAAAAAATTAAATTTCAAATTTATGAAAAATGACATCTTTCAACACATCGTATCTTTCTTCTATAAGCTTTTAAAAGATTCAAATTTAACACATATTTAAGTTTGTACAAAATAAATTCTATATCCAAATTTAACGAGGTTATTTTGCTTAATTTGTAAAATTTTTAAGTTTGCAATTAATCATAAAAGAGGTTACTTTTTTAAAATTTTAGTATGTCAGTATATATCAACAAACAGAAATGATTCTTACTTAACGATATTCTCAAAAGTTATGCTAATTATTAAAAGGTAAATAAAAAGTAATTTGTTCAATTCAATCATAATCGAGCAAACAGCAGACAATCAGATATGAAGTCGATCAGATCGTTTGCTCGACATGCATCACTAGCAATATTAAAGAAAAGTATTTATATATTAAAGTCGTTTTAACCATATAAATTAAAAGCACAATAGAATATTTATATTGCATGATCACCCCGAGCAGCCTTTGGTTGCGCGAATGTTAATCGCGTTTTTCTCAGAACAATGTTTTTCGACCTGTCCGAGACGAATTAAAAAAAAAACTATTGAACCGAATAAACTCAAATTTTCAAGGATTCTTCTATGCACGTGCCACTTTGGCATGAACTAGAAAAATAAAAATCCATTAATATTTAACACTTTTTTTACACACATTAATTTGCATAAAAAGGGTTAAGAAATTTAAACATCCACCATTTTGTTTTTTTTTCATCGGAGTTAAAAGATCCTAGTTCATGCGATAACTACAGATCCTAATTTTAAGATTATACTTGATTTTTTGATTTTAGACAATCCAAACATTTTAAAGCTGATCCGAGTTGAATTTTATCTTCAGCTTTTTTAACAGACTTATAACCATTTCCTCGTACACTAGAGTATGTCAAAAAAGCTTAAGATAAAATTCATCTCGTATCAGCTTTAAAAAAATTCATTTTTCCAAAAATTATCAAAAATTGACATTTAAATTTGTTCTAGCATCCAAATGGATCTTTACACCACCTTGATTATTTTAGACAAGTCTTTGGAATGGTCTGGAGTCTGTTAAAAAAAGCTCAAGATAAAATTCATCTCGGATCAGCTTTAAAAAAATTCATTTTTCCAAAAATTGTCAAAACTTGACATTTAAATTTGTTCCAACATTTCTGAAAAATAATATTTCGGATCAATGAGATTTCTGAGAAGTGCAATATCGGACAAATGAGATTTCTGATAATTGCAATTTCTGAGAAATGAGATTTCTAATGAATGCAATTTTCGATAAATAAAATTACTGATAATTGACATTCTTGACATATAAAATTTCTGATAAATAATATTCCGGACAAATGAGATTTCTGTAAAATGCACTTTTGGATAAATGGGTTTTTTGATAAAGACAATGTTGGGAAAACTAGATTTTTTATAAATGCTATTTCGGACAGATGAGATTTCTGTTAAATGCTTTGTCTAATAAATTAGGTGTCTGACAAATGCACTTTAGGACTAATGAGATTTCTGATAAATGAAATTTGTAATAATTTAAGTTTTTGAAGAACGAGATTACTATTAAATGCTTTTTTGGACAAATTAGATTTCTGATAATTGAAATTTCGGACATGGGAGATTTCTGGTATATTCAATTTTGAACAAATTAGATTTTTGATAATTGAAAATCCTTAAAATTGAGATTACTGATAAATTTAATTTTTAATAAATAAAATTCTTGATAATTCAATTTTTTGTGAAACGAATTTCAGATAAATGCTATTTCGGATCAATTAAATTTCTGATAAATACAATTTTGGATAAATTAGATTTTAGACAATTTACCTTTCGGACAAACGAAAATTCTGGTAAATGTATTTTCGGAGAAAGTAGATTTCTGATAATTTAAATTTCCAACAAAAGAGATTTCTGATAAATGCTTTTTGGGATAAATAAGATTTCTGATAAATGCAATTATGGATAAATAAAATTCGGTCAAATGGATATTCTGACAATTGAGTTTTGGAGAAAAGTGGGCGACCCTACTCGGTCTAGTGTATACACCAAACTGGGATGTTTTGCCATATTATTTCTGCTTGTGTAGAATTTAATTCAGTTGCAGCATTGAATTGAGGTTATATGAGTAGTATAACCGTTTTATTTTAATTTTAAAGATTTATTTTTAAACAAAAATTATAAATGTTATTTGATGATGAGATTTATGAAAACCAAGTTTATTGCAAATTGAGCGGTTATATTATAGCAGTTGTAAAAGGAAATCAAAGGAGTTTTCTATTAAATTAATTATTTAGAATTAAAGTTAAAATAGTTGAACTTTATCCCATCCGGGATGCGCCAGGCAGTGATTTAGTGAATAAATCACGGCCGTCCTTCCATTTAGAACTAATCTCCTTCAACTTCAAACTCCGCCGGCCAGCTCTGTTAGGTGGAGAGGGGCGAGAGCCGACGAGCAACCAAGCGGTTGCTCGTCACTGGGCCAGCAACGCTGGCCCAGTGCTGAAAAGTAAATACAAGAGGAGCTTCCCCTGGAGTTTTCCCCCCATTTTAAATAAATAAAGCACTGATTAATAAAATAAAATAAATATAAATTTATTTAATGAAAATTAACTATTCGGAAAAAGGGGACTTTTGTCCCAAGATTTTACAAAATGTAGCCTCTGAGGGAGGAAATTATATCGACCAAAAATCCACAAAATAATAAGATTACTAAACTTGAAACTGAGATTGTGCAAGATACTCTTAAATATAAGGCCATTCTAAGGCCGGACAATTAGAATAATAATTACTAAAATCTCATGTGGACGGTCGAGCCGCCAGTGGCCATGAGCACGTGGTGGATAATTACAATTTTAATAACGTGAGTCGCTTACCCATTGTTTAAACAATACGACGACACAGGGCCAATATCGGCCAGCACAGAATTTAATTTTATAATTAAATTTATAATAAAAAGGAGTCGTTTCGACTCAAAAATAGAAAAGTCTCAAACTTTTATTAGTGGAACCAACTGTTACCCTCGAGGGCTCAACCAGGAAGAAGGAGCGAGGTTCGTGGAAATTCGGACGCCTTTTCGAGAATTTCCTGTCTCTCTCCTTCATTGTCGGATCTCAATCGTTGATAATGAGATCCATATCGTAATTCGGTCGTTGCGCCGTGAGATGTCCCTTGGTGTTCTAATTTGGCTCCTAGGCAGACAGGTTCCACCATGAGAGGGTGGGAATCTCATCCACCCTTTTTCCCTCGTTGTACAACCCTCGGCTGTGCCCATCGCAGAAGCCTGGCTGCGCCCTGGCATCCTTCTTTGGACCCTCAGATGAAGAGGCCGAGCGAATCAGAGCGTAATTAAAACATAAAAAATACAAAATGGTAAATAAGCGACTCTTATAAATATTTATTTCCTGACAGAGGCATGAAATTTCTGATCGACGATGAGTGAATGGATATGATCCATCCTAGCGCTTCCTGTTTGAGTTTATTTAACGCGGAAGGCTCCTTCGAAAAAGAGAAAAGTTGCTTACAGAACGTGCAGATAAAATCTGCAACGTTACAGCAGATTTTATGATGTTATTTGAAATCAGGGGAGTTTTGACGTGTAAAAATGATTCTTATGAAAATAATTTTGATAGTTTAAAATGTGACAGGAACGACTGGATTTACCATGTGATCAAGACAGGTTCGTATGGTAAATGTTGTTTGGGGTTTTAAATAAATAAGGAAAACTTTCACAACTTTTTAATGGGTTTCCCTTTGTTTTGCGACCACGTCTGTTCCATTTCTCTTTCTCTTTCTCTCTCTCTCTCTCTCTCTTTCTTTCTCTCAATTGGATGAGGCTAGACTCCTGGTTAGTAAAGGTTCTCGCTCGTTAGCGTGAGCAAGAGCCTTGTGTCGTAGCGGGATCAGTATACTTTTGGCAGTCACCAAGTTAACATTCAGCATGGTGGGGTCTACATCGTACTCTTGCAGTACCCCCTTGGCTTCTTACCACTCAGCATGGTGTGGTCTACTTCGTACTCCTGCAGTACCCTCTCGGCTTCCCACCACTCAGCATGGTGCGGTCTACACTCTTGGCTTCCCACCACTCAGTATGGTGCGGTCTACTTTGTACTCTTGCAATACCCTCTTGGCTTCCCACCACTCAGCATGATGCGGTCTACTTCGTACTCTTGCAGTAACCCTCTTGGCTTCCCACCACTTAGCATGGTGCAGTCTACATTGTACTCTTGCAGTACCCTCTTGGCTTCCCACGACTCAGCATGGTGCAGTCTACGTCGTACTCTTGCAGTACCCACTTGGCTGCCTACCAATCGGACATCACGGTACTGTTCCCCGCCTCCAATAACTCAAGGGGTTGTCCTTGAACACTTATCTTTTGACATCTTGGGGCTGTCCCCCGACTTAAACAAACCGTGGGGTTTTTTCTACTAAACAAATGTGACTCGCTATGGCTACATTTACCATACGAAGTTGACTTGATCACATGGTAAATCCAGTTGTTCCTGGCACATTTTACATTTTTAGTATTTTAACAAACTATCAAAATTATTTTTATAACCATCATTTTTACACTTCAAAAAATACCTGCTCTCAAATTACATCATAAACTCTGCTCATATAACCTCAATTCAACGCTGCAACAGAATTGAATTTCACATAGGGTAAGTTCGAGAGATTGGAACACCGGCAGAGATGGTATCTCGAAAAATTAATCATCAAATAAAATTTTAATAACATACGTAAGAGTCAAACAGTCCATAAACAATATATAAAATAGTAGCTTATTGCTAGAAAAATTAAAAATAAAATTATGTTTCATTGTTTGTAAAACGGAGGTTTTCGAGAACATCTAAACATAAAAGATTAAAGATTGTAAAGATTCGAAGATTTTTGCAAAAAAATGTTTCAAAATTACATAAAGAAAGTGTATTTTATTTGTTATTTGGCTTCTACTTCTGAATTATATTTTGTCTTGTTGTTCTCTAGGTCAAGAGATGTAGTAACGTTAGTTGCCCGGTCCATTCTACAGATTTTTAAAGCTTCCCGGTTTTTCGTTTAGTATAGGTGGCGCGCTAACTCCCAGCTGTTCTCGTTCTCAGAACGTTTTTCTGTGCGGTCCACGCCATATTGTATAAATTGTTAAAAGAATATAATATCTATTTAAAATGAGTTCATCCGATGAAAGTAGTTCCGAGTGTTTTGAGTGCTAAAAGTCAAAAGAGGAGAAAAAAGACTAAACGTGAAAGCAAAAATTCATGGAAAGAATTGAATAAGTTAAAAAGGAAATTGAAAAGGAAGCGTCGTTCACGTGATAGAGATTCGTCTGTTGAATATCATGAAACAAAAAGGAGTAGAAGGGATGATTATCGTTCTTCAAAAAGGATTTATAGAAGAGATTTAGCCTCTGGCAGAGACAACGGTAAGCTAACAAACTCGTAGAAGTTTGTCCCGTTGTAGCCAGCGCTCGTCAAAACGTTCGAGAAGCAGGGAAAGCAGCCATGTTGAAAATTGAAATTCGAATCGCTCAGAGGAAGACAGCATGACCGAGGAAATTCAGTCTGACAAAGAGAGTTTTGAGCATTTTCCCAGAGAAATACCGGGCTCTAGTCAGGTCTTCAAGAAAGCTGAAACGGTTAAAAATTAATTAAAAGATTCAATCCCTGCTTTATTGGGAGAAGATCCTTCAAAAAATAAATGTGTAGGACCTCCTATTCATCAAGCTATATCTTTTTTAGAAATGGTTAATTTTCAAAACGATCAAGAAGAAGACCAACAAAAATTGCACTTCTTAGTGATACTGGTCGTATTTTGACAGATCTTTATCATACAATGTTGATGTCGAAAAGATATTTTATTGTCTCAGGTTTCAACGCGGCTGAGAAAGCAATGGCAAATGAAACTAAAATTGACGAGTTTTTATTTGATAGAGATTTCTCCGAACAATTCAAGGCATTGCAGTCTCTTGAGAAGTCAGCCAAGAAGCAACCGTTATCGTTAACATCAGGTCTATCAGGAACAAACCGTCACACAGTGGTCTGAGAGCCGAATCTAGCTGGCCAAAAGTAAAAAATTGGATGTCTTCAAATAAACTATTTTTTAATGATTTTATAATCTATTTTATCTATTGTGTTTGATTCAGAATATTTCAGCCAACCAAAAAACATCTTTTTTAATGATGTATCATGGCCTTAACCGCGTCAGCCTTGCTTATAGTTGATTTTGCCGTTAAACTCATATCTTTAATTATTTGCAGCTTGTGTCCATTTAAATTAACATATTTAAATGATGTATATATTAGAATATATATTTAAAAGTTCGTTTTACTGTTTGTAAGATATTTTAAAAAATATTCCTTTATTTTTTATCCTGTTATTACAAAAAAAGCATTGAAGGTAACTATTTACAGTATTTTTACACTACAAAATTCAAGATACCATAAGTTAGAGCTGCCGACAACTGCCGAAATATTACTTATTGAGAAATATTCATTAAGGCGTTAACTTTCGATAAACCTAAAAGATTTTTGCCACATTTTGCCACTTTTAGAAATATTTGTCTTCAAATCGAGTGGTACGCGACGTTGTAGTGCCCGAAAAGTCAGGCTTACACGTGGCACACAGTGGTCTGAAACCCGATTCTAAACTATTTACTCAAAAACGCGTTGATAAAATTTCAAACCACATTGTTCCTAGCAGTTTTTGTGGTCGCTGTTTACGAATCTAAAGTCAGATTTCAAAAATTCAAAATGGCAAATATAATATGACGGAAGAAAATCCAAAATCCTTTCCGAAATTTATGAAACTTAGTACATAAGGGTTTTCAGGTCGCTGATTCCGAATCCGTTCACAATTTTCCAAAATTCAAAATGGCGGATTCAATATGGAGGACGAAAATTTAAAATTGCAGCAAAAATTTATGAAACATGGTATAAAGGGGTTTTTTGGGTAGCAGATTACGAATCTATACATAATTTTCCAAAACTAAAAATGGCGGATCCAATATGTCGGACATTAATTTTCAAAAATTTGTGTATTTGAATAAAAATTACGATTTAAGGATTTTTAGGGTCGCTGATTACAAATCTGCAGTTAGTGTTTTAAAGCTGAAAATAGCGGATCCAAAAAGCCCTAAATCGTAATTGTTATAAAAATACAGTAATTTTTTTAAATTAATGTCCGCCATTTTTAATTTTGAAAAATTATGTTTAGATTCCTAATCTGCGACCCAAAAAACCCCTATATACCATGTTTCATAAATTTAGGCAGAAATTTTGAATTTTCGTCCGCCATATTGAATCCGCCTTTTTGAATTTTGGAAAATTGTGAACGGATTCGGAATCAGCGACTTCGAAAACCCCTATGTACTAAGTTTCATAAATTTCGGAAAGAATTTTGCATTTTCTTCCGTCATATTATATTTGCCATTTTGAATTTTTGAAATCTGACTTTAGATTAGTAAACAGCGACCACAAAAACTGCTAGAAACAAAGTGGTTTAAAATTTCATTAACGCGTTTTTGAGTGAATAGTTTTGTCCGGCTAAAATCGGGTTTCAGACCACTGTGCATCAGAAGTCAAATTCTAGTTATTTAAACTACCAGGGACCCTCCAGAAAGCCTCCATTCAACAAGAACCAACGAGAGAGGGGGCATGGACAAAAACAAATTGCCTTATCGCCAATACCAGCGTCAGAATCGAAAATAACTGTAAGTATAACAGGCTGTTGAAAATTTTTTTATAATAAATAAAAAGACATCACCTCTGATAAAATTATCTTGCAAACAGTGCAAGGATATGAAATCTCTTTTATTAAAGAGGTTAAGCAAGTGAATCCACGAATTTTGCCAAAATTTTAAAATAAAGAGTTTCAAGATATTTCTAAGGCAGTAACTATTTTACTGGAGAAAATGACAGTGTACAGTGAGAAAAAAGTGGAATTTACTGTTCTTTAAGGTCCATTAGAAACAAATTGTACTAATTAACAACAAATATTTGTTTAAAAAACTATTGAAATAATAATTTTACTGTAGTTTTGATTAAATTTTATTAATCTTAAGAAACTGACAGATTAAACTAATTTTTTTGCCTATCCTTATTATTTAAAAATTAATATTTAACAACAATTATTTCTTTAAACAACTAACAATGTTATTATTTACAAATTTAAGAAAGTTTTATAATGTTAAATGTAAACAAAGTTGATAAATTTAGAAATACATAAAACTTTATTGCATCTTTTTTTAAATGTTGTAAATAAACAATAAATATTTGTTAAAAAAAATCGAAGATCACAGATTTGTTCAGAATTTTGTTTTGATTATTTAAAAAAGAAAGTTAAAAATCGATCAACAATTAGAGGCTGTGAAATGTTTTAAACAGTAAATTCCACTTTTTCCCCAAGGTCCAGTGATAGTTTGCAAATCTTGTAATAAGCAATTTTTGTCACCTTACTTTTTAGTCACCAAACCTAATAAAGAAAAACTATTCATCTTAAATTTAAAGAAGTTAAACACGTTTATTGATCCGCCACACTTTAGAATGGAAAATAGAAAAATTGTAGAATCTTTTATGTTTAAAGATTGTTTCATGACGAGTATAGATTTACAAGACGTTTATTTTCTTATTCCAGTTGACAAAAAATTTAGAAAGTATTTGAGATTTAAATTTAATGAAAAACTGTATGAACTTACATTCATATCATTTGGTTTGTGTCAGTGGCGGATCCAGACAAGGTTTTTGGAGGGGATTTTGCATGAGAGAGAAAGAGATAGCACTATAGTGCTATCTCTCTCACTCTCATTGTTAAATATGAGGCTTTTGGGGGGGCCAAGCACCCGTGGCCCCCCCCCCTGGATCCGCCAATGGTTTGTGTGTAGCGCCATCTTTATTTACAAAGTTAACAAAACCTTTTGTACATTATTTAAAAGAAAAAGGCCTGATTTTAGTTATTTATCTAGATGATATTTAGTGATGAGCAAATGCAAGACCAAGACCAAGACTTCCATGGTCTTGGTCTTGGTCTTGTTCTTGCATACACAGTCTTGGTCTTGGTCTTGCAAGCAGAAGTCTAGTCTTGGTCTTGGTCTTGCACACTTTGTCTTGGTCTTGCAAACAAGAGTCTTGCAGTTTTATATTACATGAGAGAGAAAGAGATGTCACTATAGTGCTATCTTTTTCTATCTTACACACATATATATAAGGCTTTTGTTTATTCTTTAACCCCTTGACTGTGGATGACGTGTATACACGTACGTCATGATGAAAACAAGAGAATGGCTTAACGAATTTTTATAAAACTTTGAACTAGTAGGTTTTTCGGGTCGCTGAGTACGAATTTGAAGTCAAATTTCCAAAATTTAAAATAGCCGATCCAATATGGCTGCCAAAAAATTTAAAATCTTAAAATGTCAACGTAATTTTGCGAAACGTGGTTCTCAAAGGTTTTTTGGGTCGCTGAGTACGAATCTGGTATCAGAGTATAAAAATTTAAAATGGCGGATCCAATATGACTGTCAGAAATTTTGAAAACAATTAAATTCCAACATTTTAAGATTTTTAAAATTTCTGGCTGCCATATTGGATACGACATTTTTAATTTTTAAACTTTGATATCAGATTCGTATTTAGCGACCCCAAAAACCCCTTAGTAACAAGTATTTCAAAATTTCATTGACATCTTAAGATTTTTAAAAATTTTGTCAGACATATTGGATCCGCCATTTTGAATTTTAGAAATTTGACTTCAAATTCGTACTCAGCGACCCGAAAAACCTACTAGTACCAAGTTTGATAAAAATTGAATAATTGGAAGTGGCTGCACAGTTTGAGCCCACTGTATGATATATTTCAGCAGCACAGTCAAGGGGTTAAACATCACTAAGTTCTGATTAATAGGTCACAAAGTAGTCTTAAATATGACAATAAATGCGTTTTTGAATAAGTATCTACAAAACAGATAGATTTGATATGACGAAAAATCGCAATTGACATTTTTACCTTTAAAATATAATCTAACATTTGCTTCTTCTGGTGAATATATTTTATTATTTGCAAGACTGCAAGAGTCTTGCGAGACTTGAGGATAAAGTCTTGTTTTTGGTTTTGATCTTGCAGACTGAGTCTTGGTCTTGGTCTTGCAAAATGTGCAAGACCAAGACCAATTTTGCTCATCACTAATGATATTTTGATAACTAGAACTCCAAAAGCGCGCTACGCGCGCACAATTCTGTTGTACTTCAATTTTCTTTATTTTTTAATTGTCCAATTTAATATTTTGCTAATTTGCCAATAATGAAATCTGCAATGTCTCCATTTACCAGTTTACCAAATTCTCTATTTTGCTAATTTTCTTAATTAAAAATTTCTTTACTTCTACAATTTCGTAGTAAACAAATTTCCAATTTCCTAATATGCAAATTTTCCAATAACTAAGGCTCAGATTTCTCTATTTATCTTTATTGTCTCTGTCCCTGTCAGCGTTACTGAGATAGTATTGCAGTATGGGGATACGGTTATTTTTTTTTTTTTTGGAAAATGCTTTTAATTTGTACCATTCCTGCACCCTATCCATCAAATTCTTGTAATGCGATATCTGAAATTTACTAGACTTTTGTAATTTCAAAAATTACAGAATAAATAAAATAAATTGCTGAAAAATTGTAAAAAACTTTGTTGGAAGCTATTATCATACTGTTGTTAAGAAAGAAACTCCACGATTTTTAAGACCTGAATATAGTGTAGGCAAATGGTAATTCGACGCTTTAAAGATTCTATCAAATATAAATTCGGGCAAATAAAAATTCGTCAGTTAATAATTCGGTTAAATTAACATTCTGTTAAATGATAATTCTGCCGAATTAACATTCGATAAAATTAATGTTCTTTTAAATACAAAGTTGGTTAAAAGGATTTCTTTTTAACCTGAATATAGTGAATGTTTGGGACTCGATATAATGAAGAAAATTATCCCCACTGAAAGTCAACCGGATATAAAACGGTCTTGACAACTAAAACCGTTAATTAACTTTGTTTCATTTTATTTCGTTAATTTCAAAGCATCCTGCAATTTTGTTATTTTTTCACTTTTCATTGAAGTTCTAAATACGTTTAACTTGACTTGAACTTAATATATTAACTTAGCATAACCTAAAAATATGACATGTGTTTGTATACTCTCCTTACGCGCACATCGTTTGTACAATTTGCGCAGGCATATCAATTAACTCACACATAGATAAAAGGAAAAGAGGAGAACTGCTGAATGAAAAGTGGAATCTTCACAATATCAAGTTCTTCCGGTCCCGACCACTTCACTTTATCAAGAACCTACTGTAATTTTATAATTGTAAGAAATGCAAAGTGTGTGTTATGATCGCACTAACTTTCTTCTTGAAAAACAAAAATTTTACAAAAGTGACAAATATAAATTGTGTGCTATGATCGCACTAACTTTCTTCTTAGAATACAAAATCAAACGAACATCTTTGCTTTTTACTGTCAATAAATAAATATTTTTACAAGTTAAAATGGAAATTAATTTTTTTCTAAATCTTTTTAAAAGTGATAGAAATCGAAATAGAAACAGTATATTAACTATTCCAGATATCACAAATTTCAAAAGTTCCAGATTTCTTAAATTACCATTTAACCAAATAAAAAATCTACCGAAATTGTCATGTGAAATATAGCAATTATGAATTTTTGAATTCAAGATGCTTCTCAGAATTTTAAGAGAAAAATTTTGTTTATTAAATATTTAATTAACAAATGATTTGCACTACTTAAGCAATTATTAAAAAATAGTTTTAAGCTACAGTGTTTATTTGAAATTTTTTTTTTGATTTTGTTATTAACAAATAAATAAAAAGTTACATTTCAGTCGTTTCCTGCAATGTTTATAAAATTGTTTTGATTTTAATTTAACAAAATTGCAATTATTTAACGTTTCAAAGTTTAGTTTTAAAAAATTCATTTATTGTATTTAAAATAATTAATAATTAATCATAAAATAATTAAACATATTTAAATAATTTTGTTATGTTCAATTTCAACATCCTAAATCTTTTTTTTAAATTAAAGGTAGACAAATTTGACATCGAATATTCTTCTCGGAATTTAAAATGAAAAATTTTATTTATTAAATATTTGATTAACAGATGATTTGCTATTAAAAAATAGTTTTAAGCAACAGTGTTTATTTGAAAAAAATTTTTGATTTTGTTATTAACAAATAAGTAAAAAGTTACATTTTAGTCGTTTTCGGCAATGTTTATAAAATCGTTTTGATCCTAGTTTGACAAAATTGCAATTATTTAAGGTTTCAAAGTTTTGTTTTTAAAAATCCATTTATTGTATTTAAAATAATTAATAATTAATCATTTTGTTATGTTCAATTTTAACATCCTAAATCTTTTTTTAAATTAAAGATAGACAAATTTAATATCGAATATTCTTCTCGGAATTTTAAACGAAAAATTTTGTTTATTAAATATTTAATTAAAAAATGATTTGCTATTAAAAAATAGTTTAAAGCAACAGTGTTTATTTGAAAATTTTTTTTGATTTTGTTATTAACATATAAATAAAAAGTTACAATTTAGTCGTTTTCGGAAATGTTTATAAAATCGTTTTGATCCTAGTTTGACAAAATTCCAATTATTGAAGGTTTCAAAGTTTATTTTTTAAAAATCCAATTATTGTTCATAAAATAATTAATAATTAATCAGAAAATAATTAACCATATTTAAATAATTATGTCTAATTTTTTTTTAAATTAAAGGTAGATAAATTTCACATCGAATCTTCTTCTCGGAATTTTAAAAGATAAATTTTGATTATCAAATATTTAATTAACAAATTGAACAAAAAAATTTTTTACACTTTTAAAGAGTACTATTTTTTTAAATTTACAAAATTTTTTTAAAAAATGATTTGTAATACTTAAGCAACTATTAAAAAATAGTTTTAAGTAACAGTTTTTATTTAAAATAATTTTTTGATATTGTTATTAACAAGTAAATAAAAAGTTACTTTTTAGTCGGTTTCGGCAATGTTCATAAAATTGTTTTGATCCTAGATTGACAAAATTGAAATTATTTAAGGTTTCAAAGTTTAGTTTTTAAAAATTCATTTATTGTTTATAAAATTATTAATAATTAATCATAAAATAATTAATCATATTTAACTAATTTTGTTATGTTCAATTTCAACTTTCTTAAAAAATATAGTTATCTGTGCATAATATGGTGCTGTTAATTATATAATAAGTCATATAAACAAATCTTAAAAACATTACCGAAAACGACTTAAATGTAACTATTTATTTATTTGTTAAACACGACTTTCTATGAAATTTAAAATTCCAACCACCTCCTAGCAGGTAATAAGGGTAAAAGAGGATGAATTTTGTCTCCAATTTTTGAAATTACCAGTATACCTATTTCCATTATCTCACACTGCCTCTCTCTCTCTCTCTCTCTCTCTCTCTCTCTCTCTCTCTCTCTCTCTTTTAAGCTGCCTTGCATCCTAAACAGTGGCATAACTACACCCCCGCGAGACTTAGCGGGCCCGAACTGGGCCCGTATCGTTTGGACAAAAATATTGTTGTTGTTCTTTATGTTATATTGTTTAACCTAAAGTAATGTTATTTCGTACTCCTACTAAAGTCAACAGTTTTTAGGCTTTAATTATAAAATATTTTATTTTAATGAATTAATTGAATCTTTTATTATTTTTTTTTATTTATTAAAATTAAATATTTAATAATTAGAACCTAAAATCCTTTGATGTTAGTAGATGTACAAAATAACAGTGTCTCAGTTTGAACAATATAACGTGGGCTAGAAATGTCGAATTCTTAAATCGTGAGAATGAGATAGAAAAGGGCATATATTTGTGTTATTTTATATATCAAAGTTGTATAAATTAAATTCAAAATAAATTATGATTTTAATTAATATATGAGCGTATCTCAGAAACCCTTTAACTTTTCAATACAAAAAGTCTTAGTTATTATTAATTTACAACTGAAAACATCTTTAACCTATAATAAAGAAAAAATCAACAAGTGGTTGTTTATTAAGGACGATCGATGGACAAATCGGACAGTGTTTGTCAAAGACTTTTCCCATTTTTGGTGAAAATTTGCACTTTGACAATTTATTTTAAAAAAACCGAACACTTTTTCCACAAAATCGTAAGTAATAAGAAATTTAACAATTATAAGTTTTCCACGATTGGATGTTTCCAAGAGCAGAAAAAACGAAAAAGAGAATAAAACTGACAGACTTGCTACAGAAATTGGCCGCTATACGTCACATGTGTCTCTTGAGATATACGTGTGACGTACAGCGGCCATTTTCTGTAGCAAGTCTGTTACTTCTATTCCCGTTTTCGTTTTTTCTGCTCTTGGAAACATCCAATCCTGAAAAACTTATAATTGTTAAATTTCTTATTACCTACGATTTTGTCAATCAGAGCGATTTTGTGGAAAAAGTGTTCGGTTTTTTTAAAATAAATTGTCAAAGAGCAAATTTCTACCAAAAGTGGGAAAAGTCTTTGACAAACACTGTCCGATTTGTCCATCGATCGTCCTTAAGGTGAGAAACAATTGTCAATTTCCAGCACATTATAAAATTTGTAGGTATTTCTTTTTTTCACTAATTTTCTGAAAATGATTATTTTTTATTTTCTTTTTAACACTTATTTCTTCTCTCTTTAGTTTTTGTATAAGGGAGTGGGCCCCAAGACAAACATTTCGTATAAAATTTCTGTTGAAGGCGATAGCGCCTTATGAAGTTTTTGATGCACATTTGATGAAAAAACCAGTTTGTTTTTCTTCTATACATATATCACGTTATTTTGTGTCTAAAAAAGTTTCGTTACAGTTTTTTCGTAAGTTGGTAAAGTTATTTAAATTTGTGATTTAGAATAAGTCCTTAACGTTATAATATTATATATTTATCGTATAATAATATTCTAAAATGGTTTTACTAATATTGTGTTTGTATACAAATTTTTACAGGGGCTCAAAACATGGTGTCATGTACCCTAAGATGGACAGACACCAATTTTCGTTGTATTTATTTTCATATTGTCGATTATACACTTTCTTTAATAATTTTTTGAGACACCTAATTGAAATTTTTTATTTTCCGCCATGAAATATGATGTTATCGTTTGGGATTTTGATATATCGATATTTGTCGATATCTTATTACCTTGTGACTGTTAAGCTATTAAATTGAAGTTTTTGGAAATGTTAGTTTTTGATAAATACAGTAAAATGATTAAAAATTAATTTAAGAATTGTTACTTTATATTTATTTTTTATTTACCACATTTTTCAGAGAGTTTTAAGAAGGTGTCCATCTTGGGGACACTTCTTTACAAAAACCTAAAGATTTAATTTCATTAAGGGTTTTCGATGTGCCACAAGTTTCGTTTAAAATAGATAAATTAACAAAATGATTATAGTCAAAATGGTTAAAATAGAGGAACAAGTTTTGAGAGTTCATAATTTCTAAAATAATTACAATTTTCTATTTTCTTTTGTTTAATATTAATCCTTATTTCATTATCTTTAAACTCATTTGATACAGAGTCATTAATTTTTTATTCTTTTTTTTATTTTTCATAACTTAAAACATTCAAAACTAGAGTTAGGGACAAGTAGACTCGCAAAAGTAAAGTCGAACATTTAAAATTTAATAGACCCTTCTTTAAGCTACAAATTTATATAATATCAATTGAGAGAAGTAACTCATGTTATAGTTAACATTTTAAAACAAAAATCAATAAAAAATATATCAAAATCATCTAGGTATATCCAAGAGACATAAAAGTTAAAGGTTCCTGAGATATGTCCATATATTTTAACAAATAACACAGCCACACAAAAAAAATAAAGTTCCTTGGCCTGCGTATGAGACCCATATTTTCCTATATATTTTGATGCGCTGAATCTGAATCCGTCATCAAAATTGGCCTAGCACATCTAGGTTTGACCCTAACCTTAAAATCAATAAAATGACACTTTTTGTCAATTAGAATCTGAACCCGACTTAACTTGAATGCATCGTTTCCGTGTAAAGTTGCAGACGTTGCATTGCAACGTTACCAGCCAAGAAACGTAACGTTGCATATGTCATGGGGCTGGGAACGTTGCAGGTAAGCGTTGCGAAATGTTATTTTGGAACTTTGAATAGGCATTCAAAAAATCGCAGTGCGGGTTGCGGAAAATGCTAAATTTTGTTTCAATATTATTATTCGATGTTGATAATATGATTGCTTCTATAGAACAGTGGTCACTAAAATCAACTGCGCAGCTCTAATTGCGATAAAAAATTACTGCCCACAATATCAACATTATTAATTTTTAAAAGATTTATAAATGGTCATTCAAAGTTTCAAAATAACGTTCCGCAACGTTCCCTTGCAACGTTCATAGCCCCATGACATATGCAACATTACTTTTTCTTGGCCGATAACGTTGCAAGGAAACTATGTAGAAACGTTGATGAAACGTTTTGTGCTATTAGGGTATGACCTTTAAAACGCTTTTTTAAAAATTGTCCTACGATGCTTTTTCACGAAGTTATGATGTTTTACTTAAAATCATTTTTTTTCCATTACACCATAACACATCAATAATAATTGATGTGTTTTTAACATTTGGAAAAAAGTCATATTTTAAGTAAAACATCATAACTTCGTTAAAAACCATCGTAGAACAATTTGTAAAAAGGCGTTTTAAAGGTCATAAATCAAGCTTTCTATTGACCCTAGGCATGTATTAATGTTAAGTCGGGTTCAGATTCTAATTAACAAAAAGTGTCATTTTATTGATTTTGAGGTTAGGGTCGGATTCAGCGCATCAAAGTACATAGGAAAATATGGGTCTTATACCCAGGCCAGGGAACTTTATTTTTTTTTGTGTGGTTGTGTAATAAACGAAATTAACAGTTTTTCATACAAATAAAAAATTAAATTGATTAAAAGTGGGATAGTTTAAAATTTCGTTTGAAATTTCCGAAGGGGGCCCAATTTTACTTTCTGGGGGGGGGGGCCCTCAAAACCAAGTTACGCCACTGATCCCAAATTAGGATAATTAGGTTTAAGTCATAATTATACGAACATTTTCAAATTATACCTACTTTTCTTATATCTCTCAATCTTAAACTATTTTCAATCTTCGTTTCTCTTTACATCTAAATCCATCAAAAACATGTAAGTTTTTAGAGTTTAATTTTAATTCAGAAGAGATTCAGGTTAAATTAACAGATAAGAAAAGGGAAAACATTTTAAAAGGATTAATAGATTTGAAAGAGAATAGTAAACCAATAATTAGAGAAGTAGCAAAATGTTTAGGATTGTTAATTTCAGCTTGTCCTGTGATAAAATACGGCTGAGTACTATATACAAAAGTAATAGAAAGAGATAAGTATTTAGCCTTGGAAAAGTCGAAAGGTAATTTTGACAAATCTATGGTGTTAGGTACCGTTCACAAATGACGTCACGCTATAGAGGGCAGGGGGGGTTGTACTAAACGTGACGTCACGAAATTTTCTTTAATTCAAAAATTAATTCAAACTAGCATTCAAATTTTGTAAGCAATAAATAATTGGTCGCAGTATTTTCATTTTTTTATATAAGAATTGTTTAATACTTAAAGTTTGAGGTATATGATTTGAAATGGTCCTTAATGTATTAATTGTTGGAAAACTAAGAAAATTTTGTAATCTCAGTTTAATAATTAATATTAACGAAATATCAGTAGTTAAAAACGAATGACTGCAAGTTTAAAATACACGGAATAAATGTTCCGATAACTTTTACTAAATTTATGATAAACCTAAGATTAATTACACTCAAATTTTTAAAAAAATTATTTTCATAATTCTGGTAAATTTAAGCGAAATTGAGGAGTACTTTTTCAAAAGTTGATAAATCCATATTTTATTATTTCAAGAAAATTAAACAAATGCAGTTTCGCACCTAACCCCTAGATTTAATTATAAAGTAGAAAAAATATACGAAATAATTTATATACGAATGTTTTTTGCACTTAAGGAGATTTATTTTTAATTAAAGTTTATAGTAATTAAGAAATTTAAAGGTTTTTGTAATTTATTCTAGGAAAAAAATTATAATTTCAAATCATCTTGGTTAAGTCCAAGTTTTTTTTAAATTGAAAATTCTTTGATAATAATTTTTTTTCTTGAATTTAGGGGAAGTGTGTCTAAAACGGCCTACCTAACGTAAATCATATTATTTAATTGAAAATATAGTTTATTTAATCTAAATAAATATACTAAATTATACTTTGATATTTAATTAACTGATTGTATACAATTAAATTCGATTAAGAAACAGTTAAATATTCGAAAAATAAGATAAATTAAAGACTTGCATTTTGGCCATAATAGACACATACTTGTCTAAAATGGCCTACCTAATGTATATTTTCTTAGTTTAATATTTGCTACAAATTAGAAGATTTTTCTTAAAAGGAAATGATTAAATATTTTTCTATAATGTTTTTCTTATTAAATACTCACGTTTGCTTTAATAAATATCGTTGAATTTATCAAAATATGCGATTTTAGTGATACGATATAAAAACTTGTTAATATCAGTTTGCAATATTCTATAACTCTCAATAAACTTTTTAAACTAAAGTTATTTAAATCAAATTTCTTTGAATTATATTTTGTGCAACATAACTCATCAAATGTATTTATAATGTTAATAATTTGAGATATTTGTGAAAAAATAGCATTCCTAACCTCAATATCAATTCTCTGTTGTTCACTGAGTTCACTGACAGAGCAGCGTGGGCGCGGGCAATTTGAAAATCTATTTGAGACCTTGTTAGCAGCTGATGGTACTTCTTATTGTTCCCGCTAGGATGCGCGCATTTCTATAGGCCGTTTTATACACACACGGGGTAGGCCATTTTATACAAGTTGATATATTTTTACTTTTTATTTTATTTAAAGCAATTAAAGTAAAATTACGAATTATAAAAAAGCTTGATGGAAAGATAAAGAAATACACGATAAGGTAATAATAGTATATAATAAATTATTACAAAGTTACATTACAAATATTGGTTTCAAAATGCAAGCAAAAACTCTAAGCTTTAGAGACGAAAAATATAATCTTATCTTATTTAATCAGTTTAAAGATTTAAAAACTCAAATAACTTGCAGATGGTACATTTTATGTTTAAAAATATAAAATTAACATTAGTTGATGAGAATTTTTCCCCTAAAGTGTTTTATTAAGAATTGGCCATATTAGACACTAGGCCGTTTTAGACACACTTCCCCTAACAGTGACAAATCGATTTGTAAAGTTTCTAATATGTTAAATTTGTGATTATCTCAACTTTTTTTGGAAAATGGATTTATCAAGTTTTGAAAAATTGCTCCTTAATTATCAGAAACATGGAAATAAGTTTCTAAAAACTAGAGTACTATATTTTGCTCTTGTAACTTTAACCTGAGATCTATCATAAATATTATAAAAGTTACCGAAAACAATTTTTCAGTGTACTAAATCCGATAAAAAATTGTTACTATTGAAATTTTATTATTAAAATTCCAAAAAAATAATATAAAAAAAGGGGGGGGCGGTAAACGTGACGTACATTTAGGGGTAGGTGTCTTCTTTCTTCGTGACAGTACGTGACAGGAGGGGTAAAAAAATTGGAAAAAATGCGTGACATCATATGTGAACGCTTCCTTATCAGAATTTGCAATTAAAGATATAAAGTGGTGGATCAAAGAAATTCTAATTGCAACAAATCCTATTCGAAAAAATAGGTTTGCATTAGAAATATTCTCAGATGCCTCGTTAACAGAATGGGGAATTTCGTGCAACAGTAAAAAATCTCATGGTTGGTGGGATAATAAGGAAAAAGACGAACACATTAATTTGTTAGAGTTAAAAGTTGCATTTTATGGATTTTAATGTTTTGCGAAAGACTTAAATTCGGTGGGAATTTTGCTAAAAATTGATAATACAACAGCCATTGCCTACGTCAAAAAAATGAGTAGTGTAAAATATTCCAAATTAAGTAAATTATGCAAAGAGATATGGCAATAATGTGAAGAACGAAAAATATGAACAAAAGCTTTATATATTTCGTCCAGCACAAATAAGAAAGCTGATTCTGAATCTCGAAAAATTTCTGTTGACACTGAATGAGAACTAGACGATAAAGTTTTTCGGAAAATTGTTCAAGCAGTGGGCCAACTTGATATTGACTTATTCGTATCTAACATTAAGGGGTTACATGGGTTTCAAAGGCCAAAATAAAGTATTTTTTAATTATTTTTGTTATGTAATAAACGAATCAAATTATTAAGCCCTTTTATCACATAAAAGAACAATATTTAAAGAATAAATTTTATAAATTTAATTAAAAAAATTATAAAAATTGAGCCATTGAGGACTGACGTTTTAACACCACTCATAAAAAATGTTTTTGAGTTGGACATGATAATTCCATATAGCATCATCCAAAATCAAAAAACAAAAATTTTCTGTTAATAGGTAAGTCTGGCTTGTGCCTGAACGAAGGGTTAAAAAATTTTTTGAATTTTGAATTTTTGGCAGATTTGTCAGCAAAAAATACCATTTTTTACACACTTATTGACTCTATATATCTTTATAAAATTAGTTGTAATAAGAAGAAAAGAATCCTTCGTTCAGGCACAAGTTAATACTATTGACAAGAAGTGTACCAAATTTCAAGAAGATCGGTGCATTAGTTTTCAAGAAATCGTGTCCACCATCTTCAAAAATCGAGTTTCGAGAAATAAAGCAATTAAAGTTAAAGGTTCAAAAAGTCGGATTTTTCAGGATATTGTCGGAATTTTTGTTATGCATAAAAAATAATCAATTAATACTGGCTGATTTGAAATATAAAACATAAAATTTCTAAATTTAGAGTGATAGGCACGATATATTTCGATTTCAAACCATTATGTGCCAGTCAAATAGAATGAAAGAAAATTCCAAATTCTCTTTCTTTCTCTGTCTCTCTCACCTAGAGTTTTAATGAGCTTAACTGCATAATTACCATATTCTTAACATATTATACTATTAAATATAAACATTTTTAGAGATTAATTTTTTGAAGCTTTAAAACCCATGTAACCCATGTAACTATTAAATATAAAAATTGTTTAGAGATTGATTTTTTGAAGCTTTAAAACCCATGTAACCCATTAACTTTAACTGAAAAAAATTAATCTCTCAGTATGCAGATCCAGAGGCTACAGGTGTTGATGCATTCACTATCTGTTGGGAAGATTTTTATTTCTATGCATTTCCACTTTTTGCACTCATTCCGAAAGTACTGCAAAAAATTATAGTTGAAGAAGCAGACGGTGCCCTCGTTGTTCTAATTTGGCTAACCCAATCGTGGTTCTCTCTGTTTTATCGTTTGTTGGTTTCCGATGCAATTTTATTTTAGTAATGCTAACGATTTATTAAATTCTCCTTTTAGGCAGAAATATCTAATGAAACTTACCCTGGTGGTAGGAAGATTATACGGATGGTATTTGAGGCAAAAGAAATCCCACGAGATGCACAAGAAATAACAATCGCTTCTCTTGCTGAAGGAACGCTTAAGCAGTATGAGAAGCAAATTCAAAGTTGGTGGGAATTTTTTAAAAAACACCAGCTTCATATTTTTAATGCATCAGAGTCGAAAATAATGGAGTTTTTCGCCAGAATATTCCAAAAAACATTATTTTATGAGACTTTAAACAACAATAGAGCTGCTATTTTATTGATTGTAAGTGCTAATATCACAAATATTTCAGATATGAAAAGGTTTTTTAAAGGAATGTCAAACTTAAAGCCACAAAAAACAAAATATAAATACATTTGGGATCCGACTCCAGTTTCTAACTTTCTTTCTTTCTTAGGCAACAACGAAAATTTAAATCAAAAACAATTGACACAAAAATTAGTGACCTTATTAGCACTAATAACAGCACAAAGAGTGCAAACTTTAATGAAAATCGATATTAATAATACTATAGAGACATAGCATAATATTCAAATAGCAATTCTGGAAAGGACTAAAACGTCTGTAATTAATAGAATGCAGCCAATGTTAAGGATCCCTTTTTTTCAGTGAAAAACTATTGCTTTGTGTAGGGAAAACTTTGACAGAATATTTAAAAAGAACACAGCTTATCAGACCTTAAAAATTAAGAAAATGTTTATTACCATTAAGCAGCCTTATAAAGCAGCAACTAGCCAGACCATCAGCAGATGGATTAAAGAAACAATTAAAGCAGCAGGTATTGATACAGAGGTATTTAAATCCCACAGATCGAGACATGCGTCCACGTCAGCAGCATTAAGAAATGGAGTCAGCGTAGAACAAATTAGAAAAACCGCTGGGTGGGTACAATCCTCAGCAGTTTTTGCTCGTTTTTACAATTTTCCGCTAGAAGATCATTCTTAATTTGCAACCAGTATTTTAAATAATTAGAAATTATTCGATGAATTTTATGAGACATTTAAAAGTGTTTAAATATAAATAGTAAATTTGGTTCTTTGAACGCAAAAATATTGTAAGTTTTAAAACAAGTTTGTTTAACTCGCAACAGATTGTCCCTGCAAATCTTCAACTCTTGACCTAGAGGACGAGAAGACGAAATATAATTGTAAAATCAAACGAACTTACCTAAGTGAAGTTTGATTTCAATTATGAGTCTTCTCGTCCGAATAGATTAAACCCCTCCTCAAAATAAAGAAAACTATTCAAATTACCCACCCTTAAAAATTATCGGTCGCGGCTCTAAAGTAATGAGGAACAAGGAAACGGATGTAAAAAGCTGTGAGTTTGGGCGCCACCTATACTAAACAAAATACCGCGAAGCTTTAAAGATCTGTGGAATGGACCGGGCAACTAAAGTTACTTCATCTCTTGACCACTCGGACAATTTCATATTTCCCGAAGTCGTCGCTTTTATACAAATTTCTTTATAAATTAAGAAGAAATGAAAAAAATTAAAAACCATTTCACGTGCGAATGTACGAAGGTTATTTTAAAGTATTTTATAAGAATTAGAGTTTTCTGCCAAATTCCTTAGATTTTGCAGTGGTTTTAAAAAAGCTGTTCCATCTCTGCCCTACTTACCCTAAGCAGAAATCAGGGATGTGTACGTAAATAGTCTGATTCACTATATATGTACCAACTATAGTGAATCAGACTATTTACGTACGCATCACTGGCAGAAATAGTACGGGAAAACATACCAGTTCAGTGTAAACACCAGACTGAGTACAGGTCTCTTTCGTATACCCAATTATTTTCGTGTGTGATTAGGTTTCTTTTACTGGGACTTCGTTAAATACAAAAAATCAGTTCGTACCACTTGCGTCACTCACTTATTTCGAAAAAAAAACCAACATTAGCTAATTAACCTTGTTTTTTAAGAACGAGATACTTTAAATTTAAAATCAATGAGAACATTTTTGTTTGTTTATAGACTCGATCAGCTCCCGCTAACTTCACAAACTAAAATTTCATCTGCAAACGTACAGGTAGGTATATGTATGCGGAGTAGGGTGGGTCTATTTCGGACATTTTTTGATTCGAGATTTCTATTAGTGCTAAAATTTGGCTTAGTACTTCCTGATTCCAATGCAATTTTTTGTTTTGAGATCGGACTGCATCTTCAACCCCAATTCCGGCCTTAAAATTTTGGAAATTTGCCTAAAATCGTAAAATTGCCTACCAAGCGCCTGAAATACTCCTCTCATAAAAAAATCTATAAAACAAAAGTTGTTTGTCGTGTTATTAGCTACAGAAATGGTATGTATGATCATGGCCATAGGACGAACCATTCCCAAAAATTGTTACAGCTCTTAGCTAAGTGTTGGACACGCAACACTCATCCACGATGTGAAAGGTCAATTCACCAAATTTCCATATTGGAAATATTGGGTTGTCCCCCGACAACCCTTTTATGAACTTTTCATTAGAAACTGAACGAAGAACTAGTGAAACAGTCAAGGTAATAGTCTTCCAGTTAATCATATCGCAATAATTATGAGCTTTGAAATTCAGCTTTAACACTTTATTACATCTAACCCATCCATTTACAGTGTCAGTCTCTGCTTCTCTAGCTGCCAGAAGACGGTCAAGGGTCAAGTTTCTGTCTTCTAATAGTTCGTCAATCATACTAAGGAGAATGTTTTCTAGAAGAGCAAAGAAAACATTCTGTAGAATGGATGAATCGACAACCTTGCGCAGTTTAGCAGGTAAGTATCTCGACCTCTGGATACTGGTACTGTGGAATCTTATTGAGAACCACAAAGGTGAGTAAACTGTAAGTATGTACTTGACCAAAATCTTTATTTCCTTTGTTGGTTTGTCTGTAGAAATGTATAATCTCATAATTCTGTTTGCACATGTGAGCCAGCGAGATTTGCACATGCTACTTAAATGCATCGACGCTAAGTCTGAAGAGCTTTGACCGGAAATGTCAGCTTCTGATATTTTGTAGAGGTAAGCTTGGTACGGGTCGGATTAATAGTAAGTAAGTAAGTTGGGTCGGATTAATAACCTCAGAAGCTAATTGGCATGATGGAAATCTTTCAAATTTGGTGACAGGCAACTTCTCACAATTAGGGAGCAATTTACCTATGTCGCCAGAAAATGTATTTGGACTCTTTTTGAGACACCATCTATGTGTTCGAAAAGAGCACGAAATTTGCGGCCGTCAAAATACAGCCTGTATACAGAGTCAATACTTTCCGTGTTTTGGAGCTTAATTCCAACACTTTATTTTGCTCGACTAACCTTGCACTTGTCAGTGACAAAGCTAGCCTGTTCCTCTCTTATCAAACCTGCTATTTTGGCATCTAGAAAGGCAGATGGTCCAACCCGTTGCGGGAAGCACAGAACACATCTCCGCAACACTAGTGTCGTTGTTGGCGTATTCAGAGTAAAAGTGTGGCCGAATGCCGATTTTCACCTTGGGCTGCGGCGCGCCGCCTATTCGCTCGAATCTCGAGAAAGGTTCGTCCTACGACCATGATCATACATACCGACCATTTCGGTAGCTAATGAAGCAACAAACTACTTTTGTTTTATACATTTTGACATAAGAGGCGTATTTCAGGCGCTAGACATGAAAAACAAAAAATTTCATTGGAATCAGGAAGTACTAAGTCAACTTTTTCGCACTATTAAAAATCTCGAATCGAAAAAAGGCCGGAACCGACCCACCCTAAATTGCGAAGTACTCATGCATATACTGCCGTACATCTGAAGAAAGTTACTATCTGCATTTTTAGTCGAACGGAGATATTTAAGGAAACGCGTTTGCATGAGAATCCTTTAATATATAATACTTTTTGAAAAGACAACCATCATTTCTTAGTAAAATGGACTCGATCTATCGATTTGTGCAAAAAAAATTATAAATTTTAATTGTTTATATGCAAAACTGCAGATAGGCCCATTTTGCATGAGTAAAATTACTCGAAATACATTTGGTCGGGTCCTATGTACATAGGACCTCGCTCCCGAGTCGTGAAAGCGCTGAGATACATTTGAAGAAAGTCACTATCCAACAACCGCTGTGTGGATTTGTTGGATAGGACCTTATTTTAGACTTCAACTGGGTTCAAATACATTCGAAGAAAGTCACTATCTACATAGGTTTTCTTCCTTCGGCCATTTCTAGCGAATTTACATTTAGTACTATGTACATAGGCCCAGAAAAATGTATTTGTATACCGTCCGACACCCACTTTACATTTTTCCCTGTTGGATAGGCCCTCCGTTCTGCAGATAGTGACTTTCTTCAAATGTATTTCACCAAAATCGCTGTAGATAGGCCAATTAGGGTCTAATTATCTTCGAAACTAATTAATATTTTTAATCGTGGATTGCACAGATAAATTTATTTTTTTATTACGAATCCAACGACATAAAAAACTCATTTTTCGAAAAAAATGCAGATAGTGACTTTCTTCAAATGTACGGCAGTATACTTCCAGGTATGTATAATATTCCTATTTGTGTAAACATAAGATGAGATATACACTATAAATAAAATAATCTAGTATATGTAACTGCTAATTAGGATGTGTAAAAAAAATGTTTTTTCTTTCTTCACCCCTTAAAATCCTTCTGTTTAGTGATAATATAATTGTCAAATTTTTGCAGATCTTTAAAAAAGGGTTTTAACCTCGGTCCAGGGCCTTTGAATTATCTTTAATTATCAACCAAGCCAAAAATGGGTAAAAAGTCATGTTATTCGTTTACATATTTTTCTATCAGGGTGTTAAGGGTCGCTAAACACGAATCTAAAATTAGATTTTAAAAATTTAAAATAGCCAATTCAAAAAGGCTAATAATTTTTTTTAAAAAAAATCAAAGAGATTGGGGGGAATCTTGTCAAAAATGAGTAAAATCCCAGTAAAGAAAGAATTGTTGGACAAGCAAAAAGGTATGTTCAACAAACCTCATGTTCAACTTGCCTTTTGGGAAAAGGAAGGTTAGACTTGTCGTTTAACCTGCCTGTGCGTTGTGTCCAACTTACCTAAATATTTAATACGTTAAATACGATGGAAATACTGGTTGAATATTATTTAGTGCACTGTTAACAATATTTTGAAATTCACTACACTTTTATATTACATTTGTAACAGAATTTCCTATATGTCAGTACAGAAAATAAATTCTGATACACGTGACAGGAATTTCTCTCACAATTTTTCTCGCGCATGCGCAGAATCAATAAGCTTATGTTAAATTTCTAACAACCTTGTAAAAAGACCTTTGTGAATCTTACAGTTTTAAAGGGAACGATTAGTATTACCCACTAAACAAGCGGAACTTTTACTCTCGATGAAAAAAAACTTGTAGGTTATGTAATTCTCCGTATGTGACGGAAAAATTGCCACGAGCCATAATATTACAGGTTATGGTTATTATACGGATATAATAATGGGAATTTTCAAAACATATTTTTTCCAGCTCGTGAGATAACTTCAGTGGAAGGTTTGACGTCGAGGTATAATGATGTGCGTTGTCGGTAACTGACCTGTGCACACCATTAAAACTCGACTGTCGATAAACCGGTTTTACTCAGGAGAGGTTTTTCAACAGTTTTCCCCCTCCACTGTCGAACAAACCCAATAAGGATGGTCAAGGCAAATGCGAGTACTTCTAATTTCAAGCTGTTCTGTAGACGCAAGAACACTTAATATTTCTGTTTAAAGTATGAACAATGAAAACAAATCAAAGGAAAAAGAATTTCACAAGGTAACACTTGTATGGGCGTAAGGCCGGGAAACGAGTGTATAATTAATTTTAAAAAAAAAAATTTTATTTTTTTACCAGGGACTGAGTAAAGGAAAATTACCATCGCAAAAAAAATGTTAAAAGACTTTTTACAGTGAAGGTAACAGAATTTTCTGTCACATGTGACCAGAAAAAACTGCTGTTACAGATAACAGCAAATTCTAGTGAAAATTTTAAACAATGTGTATACAGAATTATGTATAGATATATGTATATTGTAACGAGGACTTACCAAATCCCCATGATTGTGAACAGTTCACTCGGAAATAGATGAAGCCGACCGGAGAAAATAAAATCCAGCGTCGCAGTTTACCCGGTAAGGAGAAGTGAATCCTCAGCACACACTCATCCACGATAAATTGTCTTGTAAACAATACAATAATGTGAGGTTAAGTCAACTTACGTTTACCAATATTATTCTTGTTTATTTTATTATTTTTACAATTAAAACAACACCAACGCACAGCCCCGATAACAGACAGCAGCAACGAGCAAATTAACGAGTAAATTAGCAACGAGCAAATTAGCCTGGGAGATGCCGAAAAGACCAGGAAGTACCGGACGGAGAAGACCAGCTGATTAACCAAGTCCAGGTCACAATAACCAGCTTCTCAAGAAGGGCAGTGAAGGAGGCACGCACAGACGACACTCGACAACCAGTTAAATTAGTTAAACAAATTCTATTGTTTAAAAGCGATCCCAGTTCCACTTACATTGTCAACACACGACACAAGAATTGTTGACAATGGGGAGCAGATGACAGAAGCACTGCTGGTTGAGACAATGACCGCAGGGCGGCGGCACCTCCCACCAAGAAGATTCACAGTCACCGGAGGAGTCACGCTGGCCAATCAGAGGCTCCTACAAGACACAGGCGGCCAATAGAAGTGCATCAAGAGTATCCGGAGGAAAGAACAAGAAACCAGAGACACTAGGCTGCGTTTCTTGTTTTAGTGTGTGCTGGTGGTTAAAAAGGCACTTACTGTTTCGTTCGAAGAAAAATTCAAAGGCCGTGGAGGAAATCCAGAACGCCACTAGACGACTTCTTGACAAATGGAAAACTAGCAGAATTTTCTGGAGCGGCTTTAAGGTTTGTGCCCTTTTCTGCTGTCGAGTGCGGGTCCCACCGAGCCGTGAGCCATCTTCGTGGAGGAAGAGGGGCTGTGCCGAGGTTAGGATAGGCAAAGTGAACTCTTTGATTTTTGTTTATTAGAACTTTTCTTTTTCTATTGAGTAATTAAAGTAAAATTAAAATTACACAGCGCCTTGTTTAGTTTATTTAATTAGCTTACGAAACAATTCTCTCTCTCAGAACGTGACCCCTCTGGGAACAGAGTTTCAAATCTAGAATCACGCGGGTCAGGCGGGTAACCGCTACAGTTCGCGTTACACTCATTTTCAGACCACGAAGTCCGGGTAGAAACATTTACCTGGCGCCCGGGACAACCAGGAGGTTGTTTCGAATAAACAACAGCGGTCTTCGCGGGTTGCCTGTCAGCTGGAAGAGTATAGCTGGCTGGTCGTCATCGGGTGCAAAAAGAGTCGGAGAGACGGCTAGAGCCGCCGTTTCATTTTACTTACAACAGTAAGTGCCAATAAGAACCTTTAATTTCTTCTTAATATTGAGTCAGTTGAGAATCCTCGTTACAATATATATATATATGAATTTATTGTGAAAATATCTGAAGTAAGAATAAACTAAGTGTTTTATGTCAAATATAGTAGCAGTCTTGAGTGTACAAAAAAGACATATTTCAACTATTTTATATAATACTCTATTCAAAACCAACTCTATTTCATAAAAGGTTTTTAAGTGAAACTTCGGAAAATAGTATATTATGCACTCGCGGGATAACGCCAGACTTTTTCGACACAGACGATGATTTCAGCACTCTGCTTGACTCGGAGTGCTGAAAACCTCGAAAAAAGATTATCCCAGTGGTGCATACGATTGTTTTTTCAACAAATGCACGTTTCGAGTGTCCCAATCTGCGAATAATATGCAAAAAATTAAAAGATGTCCGAGTTGTACTTAGACATAGTAGAAGGCATCGAGTTCGCTCCCGTGCGAAAATTTGTATAGTGCCCTTTTTAGTGGTTTTTTCTTTCTTGTTGTCAGTTTTTACCCGTTTTTTTTAGTTATAAAATTGTTTCGAAACCGCCCTTTTGAAAACCACGGCGCCCCCAAAGACTCAGCGCCCTAGTGCGGCAGCACAGGCGCGCACTATCAAAGTACTGCATGTAGAAACTGCAAAACAAAACTCCCTAGACGCGTGAAACAACAACTATTTTAACGAAGGGGTCGATTATGTAATTTGATTTGATTTCGCCTGACTTCACTTTTTTTTCACTTTTATTGACTTTTGTTGTCAATTTCGGAGTCAAATCAAATGACATAATCAACCCCCAGGTGTGTTAAACTAAGTAAGTTTCCGACAATTTCATGATATATTTTTTAAATCAAATACATGTTTTGTTTACTTGGTAATTCCGACTGTGTATCTACATAAAATTTATTTAATAAAAGTGTGTTTTGAATAAAATTACATTCTTTTAGTTAAAGTAACGCGCGCATTCTTTACTTAGCTTTTGAAGTCTCTGATTGGTTGAATGGTTTAACTCTGTTCTAAAAACGTTGACTGATATGATTTTCTCAGCTAGCAGGGTTAAGAAAATTTTATTTACCTACTTTTGGTCCCGGAGGAAGAAAAAACTCTGGAAAACTCCCAGCGTGTATGGAAGGTTAGGTTCGCCTATGTTAATTTGAGGAAAATAAAGTAGCGAGAAACGTGCATAAATTGTAAAAAAAAGTCTTTTTTGTTTTTTTTTGTCACACCCTACATTTTTTTCGTTGAACTTATAAAGACAAATTTGTTTTAGTTTTTACAATGAGTTTTTTTTTGGTATAATATCGTCATACCTACCGCTTGTTATTCCACATAATTATGAATTTAAAAATCAATAACAAAAACGTTGAAAAATCCCGAAACACATCCATCATCAGAGGTGCATTATCAAACACTCTATAAATGTACTGCAATTGAAATGGACAAATGACAATCACCGTCGAGCATAAAAGAAACTGAGGAATAGGGTTTGGATTGTTTGGCCAAAAGCCTAGTACGTTAAGAGAATGTATTAAGGTCCAGTGAAAAATTGGAATATTCATAACTGCATTCGATGTCACAAAACTAAACATCAAATTTTATTTGCATATAAATCGTAGCAAATACCCACACAGCACAAGTCCTTGTCTGAAGTTTGAGACTTCAGTTGCAAAGTTTGCAACTTTGCATGTGACATTTATGGAAACTTGACATAACTAATAAAATGTCCGCTTGTACAGAAAGCTTGACGGAAAAATTTGCGACAAGTATAACATGGTTGGAAATGGAAAACTTTCCAAAGCAAATTTCAGGAAAGGATCTAAAAAAGTTGGAGTCTTAAAGGTAACAAATTTTTTTTTTCGTCAAACTTTCTGCACAAGCGGACATTTTATTAGTTAAGTCAAATTTTTTATAAATTACAGATGCAAAGTTGCAAAGTTGGCAGTGACAACTTTGCTCTAACTTTAGGCAAGAAACTGTGCTGTGTGGGTATATATTAGTGAAATATATATTTTATGAAATGACTGGAATTCAGAAAGCAGAAATTTTAAGAGAAAGTTTTTTTTTCAACACATGTAAGTTTTAGTTCCACTTTTTGTGAAGAAAACCTTGCATTAAAAAATATTTATTTTTAAATGTTTTAGACCATGAAACACGTTTGAAAAAAGAAAAAAGTCGAGATGAGATGAATCTTTCGAAGTGAGATGGATCACAGAGTAAACATGAATTTTACGATCAAAATTCAAATTGCTTACAAATATTGGCTATGAATTAAAATTTTAATTATTTTTAAGTTTTTATTTCTAATTTTCATGGAAAATATAATACAGTTTGAAACGAGTAAAATGCAAATACATACTGAATATAATGAATATATTTTTTACTATTTGGCAGACTTTTACGATAGCAGTTTTTTTGTCTCGTCTTTTTTTGCGACTTATCCCAAACAGCATCCAGGTTCAGCTTATACACGTTTGACATGATGCGTAATCAAAAATGTTCTTTTTTAGTCACAAAATACAAAAAACTACAATAGGGGAGACCGCGGCTGTTTGGCGCAGAGGCTGGTTGACGCACTTAATTTTATTCAAAAGTGAAAAGTCGAATTAATTTTACTTTTTAACTCAAGTTAATGCACTTGATGAACTGTAACTTTGTACGTAGTTTGATTGTTATTGATTGATTATTGCGAATTGTAGGTCGAAAAAATTTATTTTGGTACTTAAAAGTAAATTTTAACCCTCTGCCTACTCAAATGACCGTTGTCGTCTAAAATCGTCTATTTGGGCTTATAGAAGGAGACTAACCAATAACAACACTCATTTACATAAAGATTAATGTATAAGTTCGATTTAAATTCATTTTAACAGATCAGGATCGTATTTCAAAAGTTTTATTGAGGCGCGGGTGCCCTGTCTGAGTAAAGTTTAAAAAATAGGTTCAACAATTATACGAGAATTTTGGAGAGTTCTGAGGTTATTATTTTTTAACGATCTATAGCTTATAATTATTTATGTTTATAAAGCAATATAATTACTGATTATTTAGTTTTTAGATAAATAGTTGTTAATATCGGTTTTGACATTTCACTTGTAAGGTTATGCTACACATGACGACTTTTTATTAAACTTAAACCTTGTTTGTACATAATTTTCAGGTTAAACTTCAATATAATTCTGAAATGAAATCTAATAAATAATCTTTTTCTTAATTTAATATAAATTCTGTATAATTAATTTACAAATCTTTCTTTGCACAGAGATCTTGTTCTTTTGTTATGATTACGTATGATTATCCTGAAACTCGGCTGCCAACACATGCATCTTTCGTGTTCATGAAATGTTCACGTGGTTAGATACCAAAGTGGGGATTTTGTAGCATACTCTCTAAATCTAAATTAGTGACGAGGGGGACACCTGCACTCTGAAGAAAGAGATGCAAAGAGGTGCCCCTCAAGGCTCGAGGATAGGACCATTCGTATGGAACGTCTCGTACGATGACTTCTTGCGAATGGGTCTACCCGAAGGTGCGATGATCATCGGCTTCGCGGACGACGCGTTGATCGTATGCTCTGCCGAAACTGCAGAAGAGCTCGGAATCTTGGTGAACGAATGTCTGCGACGAACAAAGAGCTGGCTGGATGCCAGAGGCCTTCAAATGGCCCTGGACAAAACTGAAGCGCTCATGGTCACAGACAGACGTGGTTACGAACTTCCCCGGATCGAAGTAGACGGATTCGAGGTCAAGTGGAGCACGCATATAAAGTATCTTGGTGTACAACTCGACAAGTTTTTGAATTTTAAGCACCACATTGCTGTGGCTTCCCACAAAGCTGCAGAATGTGCACTAAATTTAGCCCGTATAATGCCGAACGTCGGTGGGCCTTTTGAAAAGAAAAGGAGATTGGTGGCGAGTGTGTTCCACTCAAAGCTGCTTTATGCAGCACCAGTGTGGGCTCCCTCCCTGCGAACAGAGAGAAGCAAGACCATCTTGGAGAAGATACTGTCCGTGCAAAGGATTATAACCAAGCGTATAATCTATGCCTATAGGACAGTATCTGCGAGTGCTGCTCAGGTCCTTGCCAGCGTCCCGCCGGCAGATCTTTTGGCTCAAGAAAGGGAGGAAATTTTCCTCCTTTTCAAAGATAGGATGTCCACCCGTTATACGGATGACAATAGACCCAGCAAGGACCAAATTCGCCGAGATGCGAGAAGCAGACTCGTCGAAAGATGGCAAGCAAGATGGAGCGGGGATGAGAAGGGTCGATGGACACATCGGCTCATACCTACACTCGCCACCTGGATAGATCGAAAACATGGTGTAGTCTAAAACTACCTCACCCAAGCGCTCTCAGGTAACGGGTGTTTTAACTCGTACCTAGAGCGCTTCAAAAGACGACAAAGTTCAGAGTGTGCGTACTGCAAATCCCCAAAGGATGACGCAGAGCACACACTCTTTACATGCACACGATGGAACGACGAAAGACGGGTTATGTTCGCCGGTGTAAACTGCGAAGTTACACCGGAGAACATGGTCCTGTTAATGACTCGATCCAAAGAGAATTGGCGGCACATCGAGACCTTCATCCAACATGTTATGAGGGTTAAGGGTCTCGATGGCCGCCAACAAAGGTGCTTCCCGTAGGTCGAGGAATGATATCGTTTAGGCGATAGAGGTGGGATATAAGACCACTCATGAAGGCGATACGTCAGTAAACTGGCTCTACCTGGGAGTGGTCTTAAGGTCCCAAATAAGGGTGTGTTTTTAGCGGGTCGGCAGAACATCGCCACCCCCGCATAACCCTGTAGTACGGGCTACAGGGTACCTGAAGGCAGGTTTTCACATCCTACGCAAAAAAAAAAAAAATCTAAATTAGTGGTTTTCTACTAATGAATTAGCGAAAAGTGAGCTACTATTAAATTAGTAAGAATTTTACTATTTTTTAGTAAAAAACTACTAAGTTTTAGTAGAAAATTACTAATTTTTAGTGGAAAACTACAAATTAAATTAGTAATTACGTAATGACGGTAATGTAATAACGCAATTACGACTGTAGGCAATTTAATATTGATATAATGTGGGTATTTCGTTATATTTATTGTGATTTATGTTTTTTGCAATTATTTCGTAAACTAATTGGTTTCAGTAAAAAATGCATTAAACATAAAATGTGTATTTTAATGAGATCTACATCTTTTGTATAAATTTGTTTTTTATATTTGCAATATTTAAAGAGTTAAATGCAAAAAACCAAAATTTTCATGATTTTTTATACATCTTTTTCACTATGAAATTCAAATTTGCGCTAATTTTCACTATGATTTTCGTAATCAGCGCATCAAATTACGTAAGTATACGAAGTATCAAAAAGATTGGAGGTTCGAGCTTTTCGGAAGTACACCCAAAAAAACTAACAAAGACACGAAATTTAAAAAAACGGTTAAAAGTGTTTTTTTTTTTTGTTATGTTGTGAAGTACAGATTTTTATGAAAGTTTTAACATTTCAGAAAATCAATGGAATTTTGTTGACAGGGTTCAGCTGGAATAAGCCAATATATTTTCACTCCTACGCCAACCAACCCTGAGTGCGCCACCTAACCCCGGGCCGGGGCTGGTTGGCGCACTTTTGATTTCTCAAAATGAACAGTTCTTAAAAATAAACTATGACTTGTTATAGAACTTTCTTGTTTTTAAATAAAAGTTGAGATATCAAGCAAGGTTTCTGTGCAATATAGTTTCCATAGCTGCAAAATTGTCAGAGTTAATTAACAAAGAGTGAAAATTACGTTAAGTAGCCCCGGTCTCCCTTATTGTCACTCCTAATGACAGCAATGAATTGGGTACATGTTCTTTGAAAACAAAACAAAAATGACGTGCCATTTTGAACCATCTTTCCTGAAAAAAATTGAACCGTCTCTGCTCGAAAATAGAAGACAAGTAATTTGCGTAAAAAATTAATATAAGTTTGCAAATCACATTTAATATTATATAGGGGAGACCACCCAACAATCAGATAATATCTATCTCTCTTTAATCTTTATTTTTTTGTAAGCTAAATGACTACTTGACTCCACTCCTCACTCCGCTCGAAACCGGTTATGAGTTTTAAATTTCTAACCGAAAATGTGAAGAAAACCACATGGCTCTAAATTTCCAACGAAAGTACTTTTTTTCTATGTATTCTAGTCGCTAACGGTCAGTTTCTTTTTGACTATCGAACAGTTTAAGTTCGTGTGACGTTTGAGCGCTTTTTCACAAAGTGAGTAAGAACTTTGCTTAAATTTTAATTAAAATTCAGTTTTTTTAAAGTCTGAGTGATCTAGTGTACTCCACCAATTCTGTTCTATTCTTTATTAAATATAACTTCATTTAAATCCGCACAGCACCTAAATTCTGTACAAATTTGCCGCAATCTTTTCAGAAGTTTCTCAACTTGCAGCAAACTTGATGATGGTTTTGTAATTTCAGAAAAGATTTAAAAAATTAAAGAAAGGTTATATGCTGCCTGAAAGAAAATTTATTTTATTTATTTATTTATTCATTCGTATACGGGGTTACAAAAAATTGCCCTTTCGTACATAGTACTAGATATAAATGTACAACAAAATATATAAAAAAAACAAACAATATAGTATTTCAATTAAGAATTAAAAAAAACAAAAGAACAAGAAAAAAATAAATAATTAAATTTTCTTATCTAACAATTGAAGATCGTAAATTGGCCTTGATAATCGCACATATTCAATTAAACAATCTCTCTCTAAGCTTACTTATAAACGTAGAAATTCTATCTAATTAATAATTAATTTATTCAAGAATGAGCCACAAATATGATATTTTTTTAACTGTGAAAATTGAATAAGAGTATCAATTGTTATATATTTTTGACTCTTTTCGTACCTACATAATGTCTTATATTTCTTGAATATTTTGTTGAAATTAATGATTGATATTATTATATTGAAAAACATTTCTTAACAAATCCCAAATAGCACGATAGTTTGCTGTAAGGGTTATCCGTAAAGATTGTAAGGTTATACAAAGTAAAAAGTAAGCTAGTTGTAAGCATCCAGTAAACTTAAAATTTCCGCCTTACAGTAAACTTACGAAGTAAGGTCGTGGTAGGCTAACATCGTGAACATAAGGTTACTGTAAGCTTACAGTATTAAGTTTGCATCGTAAGGTTACAGTAAGATTATAGTGTAAGGTTGTTGTAACTGGTGTAAGCTTACAGCAAGCTTACAATGTAAAGTTGTCATTTTGAAGCAAAATGAAGTTAATTAACGCCTTTTTGCGAGACGCCTTTGAGGACATAATCATTAAACATATTGACAAAGACTTGAGTTTAGTCTAAATGTGAACTAACTTGCACTTAAACTACGAATCAGTCATCTCTGACGAAGAACAAGCTTCTAAACCCAAACCTTCAGGCGACTAGAATCTATTTCCTAGGGTCTAGTAACGTCAGCACGAACGTCATACCGTAATAAGTTTGCATTATACTCTGACGGTTTAACCCGAGTATACTTGGGGTAACGTTTCTCCCTTTTTTTAAAAAAACATATATTTAAAATATTAAAAATAAAAAAATTCTTAATGATTGTTGAAGCTAAATAGCTGTATTTCAAAGCAAAAATTTAATGGTCAGGTAGAACCATTTTTTACAAAGTTGTACATTAAATTCCCTCTAAAATTGAAAATTGCCAAAGCCGTCAGAGGGTTAAGGTCGCTGAATACGATTCAACGCTCAGAAGAAAAATACAAAATGGCGGATCCAAAATGGCGGATTAATTTTTTAAAATTCATTAAATTCAACTGAATGCCGATGACAATTGTTACTCGGCGGTTTTTAGGGTAGCTGAATACGAATCCAAAGTCAGAATTTAGAAATTCAAAATGGCGGATCCAATATGGTGGAAGATTTTTTAAAAAATTACTGAAATCAGAATAATATTGTTACTAGAAGGTTTTTGGATTCGCTGAATATGGATTTGTTGGTGAAATTAAAAATTATTCCCTTTCAAATTTTGAATTTTTAAATTCTGACCTTGGATTCGTATTCAGCGACCCCAAAAACCCCCAAGTAACAAGTTTCAGCAGATTTCAGTTTTTTTTTAAATTCCGCCATATTGGGTCCGCTATTTTTAATTTCTAAATTCTGCCTTTGGATTCGTGTTCACCGACCCTAAAAACCCCCGAGTAACAATTTTCAGCTGAATTCAGTTGAATTTATTTAATTTTAACAAATTAATCTGCCATTTTGTATTTTTTTTACCATTGAATCGTATTCGGCGACCTTAAAAACATGAAAATTAGAGGTTTTAAATAGTTTTATTCACAAGATGTAAGAATTTTTGCAGTTTCAAGAACGAAAATTTTTAAATTATGTCACATTTGGGACTGTTTTCACAATTACTCGCTGAAACGATCAAATTAAACGGATTTGTAATGTCCAATCGTAGCTTAAAACGCCTCCATTTGTCGATTTTTTCGTCATTTTTGTTCGGAACTTTCAAGCTTTCTGCTCACCGTGTTTAGTAGGTTCCAGACTTAGAAAAACTATTTTCAAGACCAACATGAAAACTAAACATTAATTAATTCTATAAAATTAATTCTATATAATATCTGAATTCCCCATCATTTTATGATTTTGCATTAAGAATTAAAAATAAAAATCTATTCCTTATGATTCAGTTTTCGAAAAAATTCCAATCAATAACAGAGTCGATCCCCAGTTTTATGTCACAAATCTATGACAGTAATAACTAAGCTACTAGTGACATCGGTTCTGTCCAATATCTAAATGTAGATCAGACATCGAAGGTGTTGCACATAACCCCATGTTGCACATCACCCCACAACACCCTACATTTAAATTATTTGACTTGCAATATTTATGGGACAAAATACTAATCAACGAGGTGTAGTTTTGTTAAAACTTGACCAAAAGTGAATTTCGACGAAACTCGTCGAGAGTATCACTGTAATTTGTGTTATATTCACGTAATATAATGTGCTGCTTGGGAGCTTTGGCGAGGTGTACATTCATTGGTGAAAGATGAGATGAAAGATTACCGCTCAAAATTTTGAGTGTGCCAAATTTCAGCTCTTTAGGACAAATAGTTTAGCCACTAGGAATAGCGAGGGGAGGATGTTTTTTAGGACGGACAACCGAATGAAAACATGAGGTAACAGTTAAGGGTTCCGGTATGACAGTTTGTGTCCAGAACCCTAAAAATGCGAATACATTTCATAGAAATGATATATTTCACTAACAACTACGACATAGACATATATACTTTTATATAATTTGGAAAAATGTATAATATAATATTTATTTTAAAAAGTAAATCAAATGCATTGAAAAAAGACAAAATTCAATATAGAATAAATGAAGACCAGGTAGATATATAAAAAATTAAGATATTCATAGTGGATATATGCATATGTCGCTTTGCAGTTCAATGTGTTATATCGCCTGAAATAAAAAGAAATGTAGTTATATATTGAATTAACATGCGGTTACTTAAATCGATCGCATTTGAAAAAAAGTTTTAAACTATAGTAATACATTATATCAAATACCAACTATATAGAAAACTTATTCAACATATAAATCAGTAAATGTGAGAAAAGATAGATTGATGCTAATATTTTATGCATTGTAAGCTTTCGTGCATTCTTTCTTCATTTAAAATTCATTTTCTGTCATCTATACATCTGTATAGAATTTTATAAATATATTTCTGCAGAATAGTTAATGAAAGAAGGACGACTTAAAATAATTTTACGTATCATACTCTAAAGTCCTGCCATTCGTAATCCATGTAATATTTTCTGTTTATAAAATTAATTTAGAGATTGTATTTAATACATTATACATTCTTCGTCGCAATACTAATATGTATTTGTATATACTATATACAGATTATACAATATTTGTAATTATTATTTTATAATAATAATTTATATTAATGTCAATATTTTTAATATTTAATAATATATATTCAATCATTAATTTATATTAATAATACATAATATTATATAGGGTCAGGTGGGGTAATCGCGAAGGGTAATTTGGAACAAACAGGCTCGGTAACCTACCATGTATTTAATATGGCAGCAGTTTTTCAATTGTCTGATACCAAGCGCCATCTAGGAGAAGGTCTGAACTAAATTTTGTTTTGATTGTGTTAGTAATTATAAATGTATGCATGTAAGTTTTAAAAGAATGAAATATTTTTTTTTTTAATTAAAAATTAAATTGTAATAAACTAAATGTTTTTAGTTTATTATAATTTAATTTTTAAGGAATGTAAATATCAAAATGTCTAGTGCATCTTCTATGACTTTTCAAATATGGTTAATAATTTTAAATTAATTTATATTTTTTTTAGTAAGAATTATTAATATTTAATATTAGTTATAAACTAAAAATTTATACTTAAAATACTTCGTAGACATTATTTGTTGCTCCTGAAAACTAAATATATTAGAAATAAATTATATAGACTTCGAAAACTCAGTTTAAAATTTTTATATTTTAAAAGAAACAAAATTAACAATAAATAGTTTCGAAAAATACAATTTAGACAACTATATCCGAACTTAAATTACGCTTTAATTAGTTACAAAAATACTGGAGAAAAAATCTTAATTATAAATTAATAATAAAATAAATTACTTATACATTTTAGTAATCAATTTAAGAAATGGATAAAAATAGATAAAATTAGCAGGTAATTTAAAAAAAAAGTTTATTTGAAAATTAATAGTTCAAATTATTTGTTTTTTCTGGAATTGATGAAACTATTTATAATATAACTAGTATTTAAAAATCAAATCTTATCAATAGTTCAGTTTTAGTTTGCAGAGTTTGCGAGGGTCGAAAATGTGTGTTGGCTTCTGATGATAGTGTTCTATTTGGCTACCGCTTTTATTACGAAGAAATTAGCTTTCGGTTTGTTATTTAAATTGAAAAGAATTTTTCCTTTTAAAATTCCGACAAGAAAAGCTGTGGTGGATGCGATGTATTGTTCAATACAAAGTGTTAGGAATAAATTTAAAATTTGGTCTCAATGCTCCAACCATGCGAATACATCTCTCCTAACTTCTTTTTTTAAAATTTCTAATAAACACGCAACCACTCTTTTTTCGTGTAGAACAGAACTCAATATCCTTTGAAGAATAGATTTCAAATCCGAGTGAATTTCTTCTAAAGAAGACCGTGAAGCAATTCTAGAGTTCGATGGAGTAAAAGCAAGTTTGTCCATAACTGACTTGCATATTTCACATGACCCCATAGTAGGTAATTTTTTGAACATTTGTTTCAAAACCAAATCAGATGCTGTTGAAATTGTACCCTTTTCCGGAATTGGATCTGTCTTAGAATTCTTTGCAGTAACTTTGAAATTTGGTGCATTAACAGCCGGTCGGGTGCAGTCTACTTGAGGTTCATTATTATCAATGGGAGTAAAATAATTTTGCCAAGAAAGGACAAAATTGCTTCCATCATCGATACAGTTTGCTCCATCCGATCGACTTTTGCTCATATTATTAATTACTAAAGTTTTAAATGAGCCTATAAATTGAAAGCAAGTCGGTTTCCTGTTCGAGTTCCCGCAAGCTCGTATCCTTGAAAAAAAATTCTCCAAGAGATCTTGGTTTAAGTTTTTAGTTTTTAAATTTTTAAAACCTAAACCTTTTAATTTACCCCATAAACGTATAAATCCTTGTATCGTTGTGATTAAATTACAAAGGCTTGGCGGCTGTCGAGGCGCACGATTTTTTGTATTTGGATTTACATACTGCATTCTGATAAGTATGGGCAGAGCTTCTTTAAAAAAAGAGATGTGAAAACTGTCGTTGGTTAATAGAGTCCGAAATGAACTATGTTCATCCGTTCGCACCTTTCCATTAAAAGCGTCAGCCAATTTATTGAAAAAGGCACATACCCATGCAGTATTTTTACCTTCTTCCGGGATTGTTCTATGTCCTAAGGATGTATTTCTCTCTGAAATTATAAAATTGTTTAATTGTATTTATGATAGTTTGGAAAAATTAAGTTATTTTGCTTAACCGTATAATTTTTGTAAATGCTATAAGAAATGCTAAGCAATCAAAATCTAAGATCCTACGTATATTTTTCTCTGCTGAATCCAAATCCAAAGTCAGAATAATCATATTTGCTCAAATTGGTGAAATAATCATAAGAAACTACTGAAAAAAATAGATTTTTTAAAATTATCTTAAAAAAATGTATCCAATCTGGTTATTCTAACTTCGGATTCGGATTCAGCGAAGAAAAATACGTATGATTACAGCGTTTAGCTTAATGCCGGATTATTTTGATTGCCTACGACATATCACAAATATCTTCTAACCACAAAAAAATGTGATGAAGGAATCAATGTAATTTGACAAATTTTTTAATTTTAAATAAATGATCAAAAAGTGGAAATATATAATTATCAATTTAATAATTTACACAGGTAATAAAGAATTAAATACCTTTGCCTCCTGCTAAGGCTTCTAATCTGCTTGCAACAGAGAGACTAAATACTTGAATTGCGTTCTTAACTCGCTTTTTTTTTATTTTGTTAGGGTAGATATGTCGATCTGTGAGTTTGGGTAAAAACCGATGATTTTGTAATCCGTAAATATCAATTTCGTACAGATCTATAGTGTGCTTCCAAGAAGCAAATTTCCGCTGTGACGATTTTTTTTTAGGACCAATATCAAACTCGAGATCCTTGTCAAGTAGATTGTTCCTAAGACATTTTATCAAATGAGGAGGATCAAATAACGGAATTATCTCCGTATCAAACAAAATAAAACAGCCATCTATGAAAAAAAGTAAAATTATATTATATTAATATTTTAAAATATATTTATATTATTGTTATTTTAAGAAATATATACACTTAAAAAACGTGGACTCTTTTTGGTTCCAATTCTCGAATAGTGAAAGTTTATTTTTACATTTGACTTTAAAATTAGTAGTTTTTAACTAATAATGAATAGTTTTCTACAAAATATTAGTGAAATTTTTTACTATTAAATAATAACCGATTTTTCTTTAATTCATTAGTAAAGAATCATCAATTCAGATGGAGCGAATAGGTTCATATTTAGTTCTAGGTTTTTCAGCGTACATACACATTTAAAATAGGTTACTTACACTTTAACAATTATTCCCTTCCTTTTAGTCTTTCTGTATCCTTCAGGAAAGTACCAATTACAGATTGGTTGCTACTGCCACCATCGCATATTGTTGCAACGACATTTAGACCTGCATCTTTCACTGCTCCTATAACTTCCTTAATGCAAAATGATAGTTGCGCATTTGTGGTTTGTCCTTCACAAAAGTTAAAAGATATCGGAAAGATATCACCGCTTTCGACAAATCGTAGCATAAAAACAAGTCCGTGGTCAGCAAAGTTATTTGTGCGGGTATTCCCCCAATCTTCAAAGCCTACAATTTTATCTTTGCTTTCATAATAATGTAAACCTAAACCTAACATTAATTCATCCCACATAACAACCACAGCTTTTTCTTTTTCCGAAGCTGCTGCTTTTCTAATTATTTTCAATCGTTCACGAGTCTCCTCTATTACTCCAGTATCCATTGATACTTTTCTCATAATTTTCTTAAGAGTTGTAACAGATGGAAATGGTAAAAAAGTCCTTAAATATTTATAGGCTTTGGGAGAAGTTTTATAAATAGACAAACTTAATATTTGTTCTTCTTTTGAAAATCGCCTTCCTGAAGGATCCCGGAGACCATTCCTAAGTATCATTTCTATGAATGATTGCTGTACTCTCGTTAGTTTGCGAAGAATTCGCTTACATCTGTTTGATTTTAAACATTCTTCCGATTTTTTCAATTTTCGTTTAGATCTAATAGGAAAAGGATAAATAGGATATATAGGATTTACAGGTTGATGGAATATAATAATTAATTATAGGTACTATTATAAAAACATAATTTATTAATATAAAAATTGGTTTAACGTCTGGGAACAATATAATCCAAGAATAAATGCGTAATCTCCAGACAAAATGTCAGTCCTTTATTTCCAACGCCTCAACGCATCGTCATAAAATAAAAAACTTCAACGTTTCGCCATACATATATGTAGGCCTCCTCAGGACAATTAAGATTAATAGTCAATAGAAATAAACATAAATCCATTGTTAACTAAATAAAATCTAACAACAGAAGTTACAATAAATACGTCACATAATAAATATAGACAAAAACACAACAATTTATCTAAGTCAACATGTTAGATAAATTGTTGTGTTTTTGTCTATATTTATTATGTGACGTATTTATTGTAACTTCTGTTGTTAGATTTTATTTAGTTAACAATGGATTTATGTTTATTTCTATTGACTATTAATCTTAATTGTCCTGAGGAGGCCTACATATATGTATGGCGAAACGTTAAAGTTTTTTATTTTATGACGATGCGTTGAGGCGTTGGAAATAAAGGACTGACATTTTGTCTGGAGATTACGCATTTATTCTTGGATTATAATTTATTAACTTTAATAATTATATTACTAAATTTCTACACTTAAACAATCGACGTACTTAATACAAATGGAAAAATTATAAATCTTTCAATAAGGACAATTTTGAAAACATCATTAAAAAAATATTTTTTGCTTTATCTAAGAGTTAGCTACCTTAGCTAGTCCTAATTGCTATTATATGGATAGGAATTTTTGTTAGCTTATAAATAAACAACAATTATAACAACTAAAAAATATCTTTCACATATATTTTGCTTGAATTCGGAGTTAATTATTAGCTACAATCGATAAAAATTAGCTAACCATATAGTAGCTAACTATTTCTAAAATTTTACTAATTCCTAACTAACAAAAAATACACTCTAATTTAATTAATTAAATATTACTAATTCATCTAATAAAATTCTACTCTTCTGAATTAAGCAATAAGATAATTGAAAAGAAAACTGAAGCTTTTAATTTATTGAAATTTTAAAATTTGTAGCTTATTCAATTTTAAAAAAAAAAATTTAAAAACAGAATTTAAAAAATCAAAAGTTAGAAAGAAGATTTTAGTATAAAATTAAATTATAAAGTAGATATCTTTGCAACCTTCTTTGTAAATTATACAATTTTGATTTTTTGGATTGCAATTTTTTAATTAATTATTTTTCTCTAGGCGATGGTGTAGTGTTAGATACTTTCTTCCAAGTAGAATGGTTATTATTATCCAGACTCTGGATTTTGTTGCATGTCATTTAATGAATTTGGAGGGATAGTTGTAGTGTCACTAGTGTCCATAGGCTCTTCCACAAAAGGGTTTATATGGAAATCGATTGGCTGTGAAAAAATAAGTTACTTTATACTAAATTGTACAGTAAATAAACATAAATAATTAACTTTATAATTAAAATTTTATATGACTTTATTATTTGTTTGCCATATTCACCAATAGCTATTTTATAATATTAGTTACAAAATCAAATTTTCCCTTTTTTAGAACATTATGAAATTTTATAAAAATATTGTTAAACCTTTATTTTAAAAATATATTTAAGAAAATATTAATAAAAATTATCTAATATAAATATTTTAGTTCCCATATTATATTCGGCTAACTTATCTTTTTAACATTTTGAATATTTTTTTAACTAAATTAAATTTTAATATTTAAATTATTATTTTTAAAACACAAAACCAAACACTAATTTTTATATAAATTCTAACATAAATAGATATTTTAACACTTACATTTTCCTGCATATCTTCTGCAGGTAATTTACTGATTCCTGCAGTGGATGCTTCCTTCACAGGTAAATTTATTTCATCCGTCAAAACTGGAGAATATGTTGTCACTAAATTTTCGGTTGGAACTGCAGCATTTTTTAATCTTAAAGCACCGTTTTGTGTTCTTATTAAATAAGCATTCGGTAAAAAATGCTGAGGACAAACAAATAATTCTTTGGATGCAATGTCATTATCCGTAAGTTTCTTTAAATTTTCACAGCCAATATTGTCCAACCACTTCTTCCGAATACATGTTTTTTTAGGTATTTTATGTCACTGCACAGTGGGCCAGAAGACCAAAAAATTTGGCCAAAAGTCATTGAAAGATTTTTTAAAATGCAATATAGTATCATCATATAGATAAGTGAAAGTAGTTATTTTGTAAATGTTATAAGTTTTAATAAAATATTTAAGCTTGTATAATAAGTTAATACAAATGTAAGGCTTAAACGATCACTATATAGCTATTGTTTTAAACTGTCACTGTTTTACTGAAATGTAGTATCTGTCATTAATTATATTGCATTTTCTCATTAGTTGCAATCATGTAGTATGTGAAAATAGTCAATAGCTGAAAAAATAAATCTGATGTTAGAGATATTAAGAATAATTGTGAAAAATTTCGTTTTTTTTGCTACTTGTTAATACGCCGATTGAGCCTTGCGCAAAACTCCACAAGCTATTAACAATTTCTTTACCTTAACGTCTTCATTAGTTCATGTGTAACATGCTAAAGGTGCGGTTTGCTGCGGTTTTTTATTTTCTTTTTTAAAAAAATGAAGTTTTACTGATTCATAAAATTTTTAAATTATAACACAGGTCTACAAAATCAGACTTTTTTTTTTATTAGATATCGGGGTGGTTTCCGACGTATTTTTGTGCGCTGAACACTATGCCGGGTTCCAAAATAGCGCATCACGTCATGATTTTGAGAAAAGTGGGGGTAAAGACCCCCAAAAACGTGTTTTTGGGGTTTTTCAACATTTTTTCCTCTTTAACCTGACGTGCTAGAAACTTCAATAAGGTCTCTAATTAAAGCTTGAAATGTGCACTTTAAGATCCATATTTGAAAAACTAAAAAAAAATAGAGGTTTTAGAGAAAAGTGAGGATAAACACCTTAAAAAACTCGTTTTTGGGATTTTTCAATATTTTTTTTCTTTTTAACCTGACGTGCTGGAGACTTTAATACGGTCTTAAATGAAAGCTTAAAATGTGCACTTTAAGATCCATATTTAAAAGACCAAAAAAAATAGAGGCTTTAGAGAAAAGTGGGGGTAAATATCTCAAAAAACGTCTGTTTAGGATTTTCCAATATTTTTTTTCCTTAATCTTAGGTATTAGAGTCCTAAAGTGCACCTTTTAAGCTTTCATTTAAGGCCTTATTAAAGTCTCTAGCACGTCAGGTTAAAGAGAAAAAAATATTGAAAAACCCCAAAAACGAGTTTTTTTGAGGTCTTTACCCCCATTTTTCTCTAAAGCCTCTATTTTTTTTTTGGTCTTTCAAATATGAATCTTAAAGTGCACATTTCAAGCTTTAATTTAAGACCTTATTGAAGTTTCTACCACGTCAGGTTAAAGAGGAAAAAAATGTTGAAAAACCCCAAAAACACGTTTTCGGGAGTCTTTACCCATACTTTTCTCAAAATCATGACGTGATGCGCAATTTTGGAACCCAGCATCGTGTTCAGCGCACAAAAATACATTGGAAACTACTCCAATATCTAATAAAAAAGAAGCTTGTAGACCTGTGTAATTAATTTAATTATTTAAAAAAAAAAAATTTAATCGTAATAAATTAACCCCCTTTGAATGTGGATTTGACCCATTATCCTCAATACGTTTACCTTTTTCAATTCAATTTTATTTAATTAAAATTATTTTTTTAATTTTTGATATTGAAATTTCCTGAATTTTACCAATTATTTTTTATATTAAATTAAATTTTATAAAAAATATATACATATTTATTTTAATTTTATTAATCCTAATTTTTGGGCTATAATATGAATGAATAGAAGGTTTATTAAATTGACTAAAATAAACTTATTGAATAATAGTTAAAATCTTATAACATTTAAATTGCATTTAAAAATTATTTAATTAAATTTATTTTTGAATAAATCTAATATATTAGAATTTAATTTTGACCTAAATTTAAGATTAAACTTTAATCGATTCAATTTTATATTAAGAAATAACCACATAATTAAACTTTTAATTTAATTTTAAATAAATAAAATTATCTTTATTTCGCAATATAAAATAGTTTATCAAAAAACATAATATTGAAGATATTAAAATGAAAATCCTTCTTTTATAATTTAAAAATGAGTTAAATTTTATAACATTAATATGTCATATTAAAATAATATTTTTAATCTTAATATTTCTAATTTTTAACTCTCAACATATAATAATTTAAATTAATATTAATTGAAACCAAAAAAGAGGTAAATTATTGTTAATAATTATAATGATTTTTAAATAAAATTATATTGCATTTTAAAAAAAGGTCCGTATAAGGGAGTTGCCATTTTTAATTACTAAAATCTGGCAGCAGATTCGTAATCAGCGCCCCCAAAAACCCCTAAATACTAAGTTTGGTGAAAAATAATTAATTTTAAAAAATTTATGCCCGCCATATTGGATCCGTCATTTTGAATTGCTGAAATCTGACTTCATATTCGTAATCAGAGACCATTAAAACCCCTAAATACAAAATTTGATGAAAAAATCCAATTTTTTAAATTTCATGTCCGCCATATTGGATCCGCTATTTTGAATTACTGAAATTTGACTTCAAATTCGTAATCAGAGACCCCAAAACCTGTGCATAGCGGTATTAAAAGTTATAAATTGTTGGTGTTTTGGGAATTATGAATTTTGGCCACTTATAATAGGTCTCCTAGCCCACTGTGCACTGTTGTTTTTTACCACAAACTATTTTACGGTATCCACAACCAGGCACAACACAAACACTTCTACAAGTTTCGATTGCACTTTCCATTTTTACATTTCAATCAATTTTTTTGACAAACGTCAAAGCCATAACCAAATTTGTATTTGAAATAAAAACGCGCGATTGTCTTTTTAACCAGGGAAATGTGCGCCACCTACCAGGAGGGTTGAAACTATTTTCCTTCAAAAATCGGCTTCGAGAATCTTTTTAGAAATTTATTAAGCTTTAATTTTAAAAAAACTTTGAATTTAGTCAAGAATTGGAGGCTCTGGACATTTTTGAACAGTAAATTCCAAATTCATCCCACTTTTTGCCGACGTAGAGATTATGTTACGTGCTTGAATAACAGATAAACAATCAAACAATTGGTCTCGTGGGTGTTATGAAGTGCAGGTAATTCTTTTTATCGTTATATTTAGCCATTTTCTGAATTTGTTTTGAATTGTCAATTATTTTTTCAAATGTAATTTAATTCTATAATTTTCAATTTATTTCTTCAATATTTTATTATTTTCTTCAATTTCAATTATTTTTTCGATTTTTAATCCAGTTGTTCAATTTTCAATTATTTCCAACAATTATTCCTATAATTTTCTTAATTTTTCAATTTTTTTGTTTAAATTTGTTTCAAATGGTCGAGAAAGAGCAATTGGAAATGAACGAGGAAGAACCTGCTTTAGGAAACAACAAAGACCGGGAGGAGCAACCTTTTGAAAATAGAAATATTGACATGAATAGTTACAATGATTCAACAACTTGTGGAAGTTGCGGCTCCGAATTAAACATTAAAATAGTATATTATGCATCAAGGGAGGGAAGTCCGTGTTTTTTTTTGTCTAGCAGAAATGTTCGAAGAACGAGTGTAGCACGAGCGTAGCGAGTGCGAAACGAGTTCGGAGAACATTGTGCGAGACAAAAAATCGGCCTCCCGAGGTGCATATGCTATTTTCTATCACATATGTACGAAAATCTCGTGTTTCGTTCGCGTTAGCGGGTCAGCACTCGCAGTTTTCAGGTTAGTGACGTTAGAGATAAAAAAACTTCCGAACAGTGAAAGTAACAGTAAATAAATAACATACTTAATTTTTTATTAAAGGTTGGTTCACACGAACAGACTTGAAAGATTCTGGAGTGGTAAAAATTGGACTTGATGATGTAAGCAAAAATAATACAATAACTTTAAGAAAGGCTGCAGCTCAACAGTCAAGATGTGGAGGACAAGGTTACAAAAAGTGCAACTGCAAAGCAGCTTCTAACCAATGCCAAACTAAACAGTGTTCATGACATAAACAAAAAATAAAATGTAATTCGCGATGTCATCAGTCTACATCTTGCTGCAACAAATAATCGATTTCTTTATAAAAATTTGACTTTCAGAATTAATTAATTATGTTTATAAAGCTTATTTACTTCAAATCGTCGTTTGGGAGCAGCAAGACGCCAATTCAGAGGAGTGTTGAAAAAGGTGCCATACCAGTTAAGAATTGAAAAACGTACCATCTCAGATGTCAAATTTTCGTTGACTGATTTAGGTTGGTAGCACTACTACGAGAAGTTGGTCTATAAAAGTAGTTATTGTTTTTATTGTGAACTATTATGGTTAATTCAGTATCAGTTTTAATAATTTCTAATGTATTTCTCAATTTAGATCTTGAATTCAGGAATTTTGAATAAAATGTTAAACAAATCAATTTCAGTTTAAATTTCAATGTTAACAGTACAAATTAATGTACAAAGAATGAATAATATCACATAAAAATACATACAAAAATAAAATGCAATCTCTTTCTCACCTGCATAAAGTTCTACTTTTAAATATTCAGTTATTATTAGAGCATTAATTTCGTGAAATCTCTAATATCAAATTAGTTGAAATTAATGACATTTTATTTACTAAAATCTCAGACTCTTACAATATTTTTCTTATTTTGTGCAGAATTAATTGTTTTTAAATTTTCGGTATAGAATTAAATTGTCTTTAATAAATCACCAGCAAAAAATATGTGCGCTAAAGCGCGCAAGAATTGCATTTTTCATTGGCTAATATAGTTTAAATACAAAAAATCATGATGGAGTTAATGAAAATAAGATTAAAATAGTAATTCTTTGTAAACAAAATTACAATTGTCTTTTATATTTTAAATAGATCATCGATTTCTAACTCTGTCGAATAACGAATGGAAAAAGTACTAAACTAAAAATATTTTTAAATTTTTTTTTTAGGGTGTAACAATGCAAAAATTTAAACGATTAATGACAATGTTAAAAGATAATATTACTTAAAGGACCTAAGTACTTTTCAGCCCAAAATTTCTGTATAAAAAGAACGGTATTGTTGTGGATTTAATCCGTCTTCTATTAATCCGTATAAATCCTTTTTCTTTTCACGGTCTACTTCTAATTTTGAGGAATAACATTTGCTTAATGCTACGCTTTCATCAAAATCAATTGTGAATTCATTTCCATGTTCTTGATAGTCGTATAAGATATTCATAGCCTTATTTGGAAAAAACTTTATTTCAGAGACATGAGAAATTTTCTTGTCTTTCCAAAATCTTTTGTTCGCATAGGCCGAAAAATTCAAAAAATCTTCCGAACTCATTTTATTTACAGTATATGGTGGGTGTTTAACTTTTGCTTCTTTCATCACCTCACACCACTCTTCTTGACTGAATATAGACTTATTTCTGGCAGCGTTTTCTATGGCGGAATGCATAGAATCACCACTGGTTTGGGTATGGCCTTTCACTAAGTATCTAAAAAGTGTACAATTTTTAATATACACACAAACTGTTTTAATTATGTTCTACTTTTCAAATAAAAACTCAGCGTCAAATAATTATTCCAACTGCTTAATTAGCGTACTCAAATTGCATATGTAAATTTTGAGATTAATTTTGGTAAAAATTGTTAATTATATTTAATTATATAATTATTATACCTATGAGAAATGGTCACATTAAATTTTAAAGCAGCTTTAATATACATAGAATATAATATTTGGTTCCTATTCTGTCCGGCACAATTGTCGCTATAAAACCTAAATTCTTGCACTCCTGTTTCGGATTTTTCTGATATGAATTTCCATATGCAACTGCTAATTTCATTAGCCCCTCTTTTAGCTATTGACTCGTTCCAGACATTGCATTCTCCTTCTTTACTTGATAAATTGAAAATTGTAAAATTGAAAATCGATAATTTTCTTTTGTAATACATCACTGATATTTCCGACTTGGGTGTTGACAAAACTTTTTGCAAATCAAATGATGCACACAAAATAGAATTATCGTTTGTTGCTTCCTCTTTATCTTTAAACATCATCTCGCGAGCTGCATTTGTATTCTTAATGTGTTTTTCATGAGGATCTTTAAATTTCGATAATTGTTTATCGTCATCATTTAAAAAGCAAAACGAAGCACATACGTCACACTGATCATTCTTTGAATGGTGAAATGACAAGTTAAATTCATGATCGAAAACGTATCGATAGCGATATTCTGAAGCAAAAGATGTTTTATTCTGTTTCAACATGTATTCCTTGTAAAGCGAATACATTTTTTTAATATTTAGATTTTCGTCTAAATAGTCACGTGTTGATGAGGAGCGACAGTAGTGAGATTCTATTCTTGGAAATAAATTTATATGATCGCGTACAGAATTAATTGCATCATCCGTTATCCTGTTTGGTTTATTTCTATGCGTTCCTTTTTTATCCTTATCAATACTTTGACCTGTTAGAGAATTATTCTTTTTCTTTTCAATTGTATCCAAGGCACTTTTTGAAATACCTGTTTGAAAATATTAAACAATTTATATTTTTAGTTAAAATTTAATTTCTGATAATACGGTATAATATACGAATAAGTACTTCCACATGAAGTAATTAATAATTTAGAATTTTTATTTACTTATTTTGATTGTTGAAAATAAACTTTACAAAATGTCGTAAGTCGAATTATGCCTTTAGCATAATTTTCTTTTAACACAAACTTGTGATAATTTTAATTTTAAATTTTAATTATTATAAGTGCTATTAGTAGACAAAAGCTGTGGATTTTTTTCTCTTAAAACTATGCATACGTTTTTAACAATTCTAACTATGAAAACTTTCAAATTTGCGAATTTTTCATGTAGAAGGCTCCAAGGTTTCCAAAACGTTTAAAATTTAATCAAGACTTTGCTCAATGTAAAAAATCCAATGAACCCTTTTCATTCTGATGCACAGAATATTAAAAATAAATAAACTAAAAAATTTCTTAAAAAACGAATTTAACAATTTAACATTCTTAAATATTTAAAATTAATATTTATCAATTACCAAAAGTGTTTAAAAACATTGTTCGGCAAACTTTAATTTTTCCTGTTTGCAAGTGAAAAAAGAACTGCCTTGATAAGGTTTTCTTTTTGAAATGTTTATCAACCAAATTTGACTTTTGTTGGTTATTAGTTTCAATTAATTTGTCAATATAGTCCCATTGCCTTGTGTGATCACCTAACTTCCAATATTCTTGAAAAGGATTTAAACGCTCTACAGCTGTTATTTTTGATCCACATTGAATGCGACAGTTTATACATGCTGGACCGATTTCCCTCTCTGGAATAAAATTGTTGTCTTTCGATCCATGTGCTATGCCCAGATTTCGAGCTTTTTTAGCTTTGTTTCTTTTCCAACTTTCTTGATCCGCTTTACGTTTTCGAGTTGGTTTTTTCGAATCTATTCCATTATTTCATTTAATATCAGTTAATATCAGATTAAGAAGCAATTGCGTTCAGACACTCCAGACGTAAAAAATTGAACTTATGACTAAGAGACTTTTATAAATTCCGAAAATAAATCATGAAAAAGACTTGAATCATACACATTAAGTAAGGAATTATCTTTAAAAAAGAAATAAAATTATATCTTACGACTTTTTCAATAATTTGATAAAGAAAAAAATAAAAAAATTAACAATTAATAAAATATAAATTTTAAATATCAGGAAAAATTTATCAGTTACTTTTGGTCAATCAAATGTTGAATATAAATAAATTAGAGTAGATTAAAATAATTTATAATAAAATACCAGAAATATTTTTATTTTTCTCGGTGGTATCAAACTTGTCGCCTACTGAAATATCAGATAAATCCTCACAAATCAAATTGTCATTTAACAAAGATGACGAAAGCTCGCAATCATTTCGCTGTTCAGGTTGATTAATATAACCCCTGGATTCAGTATCTAAATATGTCATGTTTTAAAAAAAACATAAGAAACTTGTCAAACTAAATATAAAATGTAAACCTGATTAATTTTAACGTAATCAGCTCTTTTAAGGTCTTAAATTTGATTCCAGAAATTTAATTAAAGAAATCAGGTCATTCATTCCCAAGAGTTAAATATATTTAATTTATTGATACCAGGAATATTTTCATTTCTCTCATCGGCTCTGAAATTGACAACTCCTAGATCATTATTAGGGATATTTTCACAAATTAATTTTTCACCTAATAAAGATGACGAACGGTCGCTTTCAGAATGCTGATCTTCTTCTAAATTGGAACCTATGATTATGTGCCTAATAAGTCAATTTTTAATAATCTATAATTTAATTTTTATATATAATTAATTTTAACATTTTATTGAAAAATTTAGATAATTTATCCTGAAGAGTCGATTATATTTAATTATTTCATACCAGGAATATTTCCGTTTTTATCATTGTCGACTACTGAATCATTAACAGGAATATCTTCCCAAATTAATTTGTCACCTAATGAACATGATGAAAGGTCGCTATCAGCACGCTGATCGTCTTCTAGATTGGAATCCGTAATAAGAGTGCCTAAATAAGTCAATTATTAAAAAACCATGTTTTAATTCTGAATTCCAATTGATTTTAACATTTTTATTAAAAAAATTAAATAATTTATTCTTAAAAATTGATCAAAATTTAATGATTGTATATTTAACCCTAAGATTTGATAATAACTAATTATTTGATACCATGAATATTTTCATTTTCCTTATGGCCTTTGAAATTGTCACCACCTAGATCATTATCGGAAATATCCTCCCAAATCAATTTTTCATCTAATGAAGATGATGAAAGATCGCTATCAAAACGCTGATCTTCTTCTAGATTGCAGGAACCTATTAATATTTGTCTAAATAAATCAGTTTTTAATAATCCATATTTTAATTCCTAATTTTTATTAATTTCAACATTTTGATTGAAAATATTAGATAATTAATTCTGAAGAGTCGATTATATTTAATAATTTAATACCAGGAATATTTTCGATTTTCTCATTTGCTCTGAATTTGTCAACTCCTAGATAATTATCAGGATTATCTTCCCAAGTTATTTTTTCTTTTAATGAAGATGACGAAAGCTCGCTATCAGAACGCTGATTATTATCTTCTAGATTTGAACCCGTAATAGGAGTGTTTAAATATGTCAATTTTTAAAAAACAATGTTTTGATTCTTAATTTTAATTCATTTTAACATTTTTATTGAAAAAATTAGATATTTTATCCTCAAAAGTTGATCAAATTTAATCATTTTATGTTTAACCCTGAGATTTGACAATACATATTTAACTATTTGATACCACGAATATTTTTATGTTTTTCATTGGCTCTAAAATTATCACCTCCTAGATCATTATCGAGAATATCCTCCCAAATCAATTTTGCACCTAATGAAGATGACGAAAGGTCGCTATCAGAGCGCTGATCTTCTTCTAGATTGGCACCTAGGATTGGAGTTTAAATGTTAATGTTTAAAAAACCATGTTTTAAGCCAAAACAAAGTAATTTTAGTGTTTAGATTGAAAAAACTAGATAATTTATTTTCAAGAGTTGACCAAGTTTAAGGATTCTAAATTAAACTTGATTTTGTAAATTTAATATAATAAATCTCAGAACTGACTTACAGAGAATTATTAACGATTTTTAATAAAATTTTGCTCATTGGTTAAATCAGATTAATTTTAACATTTTGATATGATTTTATTACTGAAAGCTGTTTTTAGAAAAAAGTAAAAAAAAATCTGACAATGAACAATACGTATAAATAATTACATGTAATTATTAAAAAGTATTTATTATATCCAACTTTTTCTGAGTTTGGTGGAACTTTTGTCAGAGACCTTAATTTATCCGGATCTGAATTGAATGTCGTTTTAAAGAAAAAATACTGTTTCAGCTTATAAACAAATTCAAAAATATTATTGAAGTATTTCAATTTATTTATTTACACAGATATGAAAACATTTGTCAAAATAATAACCTGAAAAGTCTGATCTTAATATAATTAAAATATTAAATACCAGAAATATATAAACATTTCTCTTATTTTTTGAAAGTTCTTACCGTAAAGATCACGGTCGGTCAAATCCATCAAAAGATATTTGTCCAACAACTTATACAGAGTTTTATTCAAAACATAAATTCAAAATTAAGAAATTTATTAGATTTAACCATAATAATTCACAATAAAAACAATAACTACTTTCATAGACCAACTTCTCGTAGTAGTGCTACCAACCTAAATCAGTCAACAAAAATTTGACATCTGAGATGGCACGTTTTTCAATTTTTATCTGGAATGGCACCTTTCTCAACACTCGTATGAATTGGCGTCTTGCTGCTCCCAAGCGACGAAATGGTGTTTATACTCGTCTTAAGGAGTTCACATTTTTCTATTTGCCGGAGAGCCTTCAATCAATTAGCTAAATGACTAGACAATAGGCAAAATGACTAATTGATTTCAAGCAAATAGAAGGACGCACGTCCTCCACCCGTACATTCTTCAATTTGCCTAAATTTAGCTTAGTATCTAGGCATTAAGCTAAATGCCGGACTTCTCTATTTGCCTACGACATATATGTGTTTTGATGCCTGCCCTCGACTAGCGGCATGAGTTTCACGAGTCTCCCACAGAGGCGCGCAACAATTAAAGATGGCCGCGCAATCAGGCTGTCAATTTTGTCAGCTGGAACATTGTTAAATTGTTCTTAATAAGTTAAGGTGAATTTTAAAACGTGCATTCGACCGGATGTTAAGAAAAATCGTATATGCTACTTGGGCAAAAAGTTCTAAAACCCTGAAATGCTCGGGCATATTGTCGCGCAATATACAGGAATTTAGAACTTTCTTTCCTTGTAACGTAATATACTACACTGAGAAAATTCTATTTGTGGTGATTACAAAACTAACCTGTACTGCTCGGACGAAATGACCATTTCTGTTTTATTTACTTATTAACCTTGTTGTTCTTAAGAATATGTCTGCTAATTTTACAAAACGTTCTGTAATCTGTCATTACTTCACATCAAATTTTTGTTCTGTTATTATTACAGGATTAGGAGGAAAAAAATTAACTTTTAAATACAGTTGTAACGAATTAGAATTAAATTAAAATCTGCAAATTCTCTTCCGCGAAATTTTGCCGGATTGAACTCGCCGGACCAGGATTCTTTTTAGGTAGGAAGTGAGTTCGTTACAAATAATCACACGAATTTCGATTAAAGTTCAAAAGTTAAAACATTTATTGATATTAATGTAGTAAAAGAAAGTTTACATTAAGTTACAAATGAAAATAAAGCGCAATTAATAATCAACGCGTTAATTAAAAAGCGCAATTAATTAAACTTAATATTTAAAACGTAAATTTTAAAGTATAAATTACTAAGCGAAATTAACAAAGCGTAAATTTTAATGCGCAAATTACGAAAAGTGAATTATTAAGCGAAGCGTAAATTATAAGGCGAAAATTATAACGCGTAAATTATAATTTGTAAATTATAATTTATATCCCACGCGAAATAACAAAAGCGATCTCTAAATCGTTTGTTAAAAAAAATAATCGCGGCGGCGATGCACGAAAACTCGTTTTTAAAAAAATATAATAAAGAAAAGTTATTAAAAACGATTAATTTTATCAAGTAAGTGCAGTAGCTTTGCTACTGTAAAAATGGCTTTGCCACTTTTCGAGCGTTGCTCGTTCCTAACCCAGCACTGTACAAAGAAAATAAAATTGTAAAATTTAGAATTAAACTAGAATAAAAAAAACTATTCAGTGTCGTTGACACTTTACGAGCTTTGCTCGCTTACGATGTGAGTATTACTCACTAAGGAGAGGAATAGGTACAAGAATAAAATTGTAATTTTATTAAAATCTTCTATTCAGTAGCCAGCCCCTACGAAAAGGATCTCCAGATCCACGTTTGTAACTTGACAGGGCGAGCTTCGTTGACGAGAATGAGCTCCGTGCTTGAGCTCTGCGTATAAGCTCCGTGAGTTGAGCTCTTTCGAATGAGCTCCGTGTAGTCCAAATAAAAAAAGAGAGATTCAAAGGCGAATTTCAAAAAAGGCAAGCTCTATAGGAGAGCTCCGTCGTAGTGAGCTCCGAATGCGAGCTCCGTTGTGTTGAGGTCCGAATGGGAGCTTCGAATAACAGCTCCGTAAGCTGCTGAGTGCTGCTAGTGGTATTACCACTTTTAAGGCTGGAGCTCTTAGCAGTATTACTGCTCTGGTCGTTCTGAGCTCTCGGACCCGCGACCGCATATTTACACACTTTGACGTGTTGAGCGCGGCACATGCGCAGAGTGTGCCTCGCCGCGATTGGCCACTCTCGCGCTCTGATTGGCTCATAGCAAAAAACCGGGGTAACTATGTCGCGATTGGTTAATCCGTTAATTGGGGGGTAAGAAGATTCGCCACTTTTATACAAACTACTTCGTTTCTTGGGACTGAGTCGCGTTCGTGCATCGCTCAGGCAAAAACCCTCGTTCGTTTGATTTTTGAATTTTCGCGTTTTCGGCAAACTCGCTCGGTGGCGTACGCGTTCGTAACGTGCATCATATTTCGGTTTCGTGTTTCTACGCCGGCTTTTCTCACACCCCTCCTTCGTTGGAAAAAGAAAACTTCGAAACAGTTTTCTTTTCATGCGTTTGAACAATATAATTCGTCGTCGGAAACATTTATGTTTTTATTTTATTTTACAAAAGCGATAAAAATAGGAAAAACTTTATTATACAGATTTAAAAAAAATACTATTTTACAAATAAGATTATTGTGGATCTTTTCTCTCTTTCGGCTTTGGTTCCTTGTAGATTGGCTTCAATCTTACTTCTCCTCTAGCACTGACACGGACTTCCATCAGCTGGCCTTTAATTTCCTTTAGGTACTTTTTCCTCGTTGGATGACCATTGTTACGTAGATCTTCGTTTTCTCGTTGACGTCGTTGACCGGAACTCGATGGTTGTTGCTCGTAGGGATTATTAAAAGCCTGTCGTCCAGGAATTAATTTGGGTTGATTGAGAAGTTTACGCTGCTGGTGTCGTCTCATAGCTAATGTGACTTCCGGAACTGGTTTGGATTTTTCTATCGTTATTGGAATCAACTTCTAATTAACTTCTGGTTCTTGAATAATTTCTTGTGAATTCTCGCGATGGTGCTCAGCGTATGCAGTTATTGCTTCTCCTAATTGTTGATCCATTAATTCATAAGCGCTTTCATAATCGAAATCGCACTCTTCAGGTTCTTTCGGCGTTGATGTCGATGTCTCCAAACCATCGGTGAAGTCTGGCTGGTATGATTCCACGTTCGGATGGTGCGATTCGGGATTAATTTCGCATTCAATCTGCATAGCGACGTGTTCGCTATTTTGTTGTCCATTTGGTGGGACATTTTCGATGTTTTCTTCGTCGATTTCGATTGCTACGTGAGCCTGAACTTCAACTTTGCTAATTTCTAGTGGATTCTGGTCCTGAGAGTCGGGAATCAGAATTTCCACGGAATTATGTGCTTCGAGGGCGGTAACTGTGTCGACTGGCTCGGCTTGCCAATCGCCTCTAGTGATTCTTCTTTGCACCGGGATCGCGTGCTTTGAACGTGGCTTCTCGTCCAGGAACTTGTTGATCTCGTCCAGGACGTCAGCTTCCTCGACGGATGAGTACGGACCGAAAATTTCTATAAAAACTTGGTTGTTATTTTTCTCCATTTTTTTTTTTATATTGTGAAAAGAAAACAAAATTTAAGTAGATGTTAACTTGATGAAAGATTTTTATATAATGAGCTGCTGAATGCCCTGTGGTTATATTTAAGCACTTTTCAGCCAATTAAAAACGTTGTTTTTAATTCGTGCACTGTGATTGGTCGATTAAAAACACAGTTTCAAAGCATCACTCAGGAACATTTTCTCGTCTCTGCTCGTGGAACGTTGAAAGATTCTGCCGTGTGAGTGCCATCGGAAAAGTAAGGTTTGAGATCTTTGATGTGGCAGCGGTGTCGTTTTCCGTTGTCTCCTTGAATCTCGACCACGTTCCTACTCACTAAATTACAAATTTTATATTTTTCGTTATATTTCGGCGCTAACTTTGCCGCGAAATCATAGATGGCCGAGGAAAGTGGGTGCTCTTTTTTCGAAACATAATCGTCGATTTTAGGTACCCAATCTCTCATTCGTAAATTGTAATATTTACTTTGTTTCGTAAATGCTTTCGCAAGATTCGTTCGAACAAATTCTAAAGTCTCTTTCAGAGGTTCCGTGTGCGCAGACTCGCGTTTTTGATCGGATTCTAAATTTCCTCGCAAAGTATTCGGTGCTAAAATTTCTCTCTGAAAATTTAAATACGCCGGCGTGAATTGAGTTGAGTCGTGAATCGCGGTATTATACGCGAACTGAAATTCGGGTAAACGTTCGTCCCACTTTTTCTGCTTTTCTCCGACGTAAGCAGCAATCATTACCTTAATTGTCCGATTCGTTCTTTCGACCGGGTTACATTGGGTCGAATATGGAGGCGTACGCTGGTGGGTAATTCCGAAATCTTTAATCAAAGATTGAAAATCTTTTGCCGTGAATTGCGTTCCGTTATCAGTTATTAAAATTCGAGGATTACCAACCCGTAAAAGAACTCTATTTTTAAAAGCTTCGATAATATTTTTCGTTTTGGGCTCGCGTAATGGAATAAGTTCCACCCATTTCGTAAATTTGTCTTGGATTACCAAGACATATTTGTGACCTTTGCTTGACCTTACTAATGGCCCCACGAGGTCCATGGTTGCGTATTCCCAAGGTTGTGTTGCGTTCGAGGTGCCCATTATACCCGGCGTTTTCTCCTGGGACGGCTTGTACGCCTAACACACCTCACATTGCCGTACGTAAGTCGCGATTTCTCCGTTCATTCTCGGCCAATAGTAATTCTGTGAAATGCGCGTTATTGTCTTAGCTATACCAAGATGTCCAGCCGTAGGAGCATCGTGATTTTCGCGCATTACTTGAAAACGAAGAGGTTCCGGTACACACAGTTTCCAAGACTTTCCTCGATCTGCAAAATTTAAACTATGATACATGTGTTTATACAAATTTCCGTTTTGTATACAATAATCGGGATTAAGCGCGGGATTTTTCTGAACTTCGTCAAGCGTTCTTTTATACCAGTCGCATTGGTCGTGATCCGCGATCAAAAAAATAGTTTCTTCTAATTCGTCGTTTTCCTCAGAAGAGCACGGGCTTCGCGAGAGCGCGTCGGCGACTTTATTTAAAGTACCTTTCCGGTATTTCGTTTCAAAATCGAACTGTTGCAAATATACGCACCAACGTGCAATTCTGCCTGCTGGGCTTTGTATAGTTTGTAACCATCTTAGCGAGATGTGATCTGTTATCACCTTGAAATGATAACCCTCAAGATAATAACGAAGCTTTGAGATGCCCCAGACCACCGCAAGACATTCCTTTTCAGTCGTTGAAATTCAGAGCTCTCTATAGGAGAGCTCCGTCGTAGTGAGCTCCGAATGCGAGCTCCGAATAACAGCTCCGTAAGCTGCTGTGTGCTGCTAGTGGTATTACCACTTTTAAGGCTGGAGCTCTTAGCAGTATCACTGCTCTGGTCGTTCTGAGCTCTCGGACCCGCGACCGCATATTTACACACTTTGACGTGTTGAGCGCGGCACATGCGCAGAGTGTGCCTCGCCGCGATTGGCCACTCTCGCGCTCTGATTGGCTCATAGCGAAAAACCGGGGTAACTATGTCGCGATTGGTTAATCCGTAAATCGGGGGGTAAGAAGATTCGCCACTTTTATCCACACTACTTCGTTTCTTGGGACTGAGTCGCGTTCGTGCATCGCTCAGGCAAAAACCCTCGTTCGTTTGATTTTTGAATTTTCGCGTTTTCGGCAAACTCGCTCGGTGGCGTACGCGTTCGTTCCGTGCATCATATTTCGGTTTTGTGTTTCTACGCCGGCTTTTCTCACACAGTGGTCTGTCATAAAAGAAAGTTAAATTATTAAAAAACTCATTATATAAAGCTGTAAGGTTCCTTTAGGCACAGAGTGCAGTATAGGCAAGATAATTTTACAGAACTGCTTTGTAAGCATTACGTACGCAACATTAAAGAAGGTAACATTCGGCAACTTTCGGCTTCTTCCGGCATCTTACGGCTTCACTCGGCAACAGACGACGCTACAAACGACGTTGTAGTTCATATACACCGAGAAAAAATTTCGGTTGTGCCAACCGGAGACTCCGGTTAAAACTACTTGACTCACTCAAGTAACGTTACTCTGGTCAGCGCAATAGTGATCGACAGGCAGTTCTGGCCTGTCAGTTCCAAACAGCGTTAAATGAACAAGGAAAAGTTGATTTTGTACGCATTTAATCAGTTGATTTTACTTATATATCACAAGGAATATCAATATGTTGCATCAGAACTATTATGTTCACTAACAAAATTATAGAAAATTTTAGTTTATATATACGTAAATAATGAATTTGAATAATGAATAATATTAATCTAATAATATTTGGAACAACATTTAATTAACTAATTTAATTACATTTAAATTTAAAGATTAATTAATTTAAATTAAATAATATTAACTAATAAGGAAATAATTAATTAAAAAATTAATTAATCAATCTTTTTCAAAATAAACTTTTTAATGAAATTGCTTTTTATACAAATTGTTGAATTACAAAGTATTAATGTAATTTTATTTTAATACTCGTTTATTTCAGTATGATTTACTAGATTTATGTACATTATATGAATAAAATACATTTTTTCTTTAAATACCTTTGAAAATTGTAAACAACAAAAAAGTGAGGTTAAGGTTGATCGAACAAAAGCACTTTTGTTGACGGGATCTATTAACCTTAAGATATAAATTATGATTGTGGGTTTATCTACACTATATATTAATAAAAAAGATTAAAAGCTAATAATTAAGGCTAAAACTGACGAAATCGGCGAAACCGTTAGCGCGCGTGTGACATGTGGGTATATATGAAAAGCGCCAATGAGCGCCACCGTGCAAGTAAAGCTAACCAGTCAACCGCCTGGTTGGTATTGCATGAGAACGCACTATAGACGCAACTATAAAGTGACAAGCCAAAACTGCCTGTCTCTCCGGTTATTGCTACTTGAGTATAATAAGATTAACACAAAGACTTTCAATAAAGCATTTACAACTTTATTTTTCTCTCGGTGTAGACGGGTCAAAACTAACTGACATGTGCTGTGATAGCTGTGGTCGTTAAGGCGTTCGTGATAGGGTCGGGTCGCGCGAGTTCGAATCTTTCACCATGCGAATTTGTTTTCAAATAGTTAAAAAAAATATATTTGTAAGCAACAGGAGGGAGGGTGTATCAGTAAATAATTGTAGGTTACGTGCGAGTTGCGTACATAAATTGACTGAAAGAGAACAACTGAAAAACTGGAAGAGGAATTTTTTATATGTGAACAGGTTAAATTACAGAACTGTTTTGTAACGTTTCACGGTGAGTTTATATCTTTTTCCAAGTTATAACATAGGTCTTTCTTAGACTCTTTAATACTCGTTAAGTATATTTTGTCCTGTAATTTTATCACTACGTGAGTTAATTTCTTTGTTTCTGTAACGTTAAATAGTATGAGACAATCTCGTTTTTTTAATAAAATTATTTTATTTACTATTTACTGAAGGTGGCTTTTCGTCCGAGCAGTACCATAGCAGTTCTGTAATCGTTACAGATATAATTTTCTCAGTGTACATTCTCGCCTCTCTCCTATTTTCCCTTTCATAGTATAAAAGACAATTAATTGTAAAAAACAACAAGTAATTAACTTTTCTGCAGCAGTACGGATTGTACTTTTTTTTAATAGATTGTACAAATTGTATTTTGTATAACCCGACATTCCCAACTGTATGCCCTAATTTTAAAATTTACTAGTTTCTAGTAACTTTCCGATAAAATTTACAGTAGCGGTCATTGATGCCTTCTCATTTTCCACTAGACTTTTGTATGCGTTGCCATGGAAAGTCTAGTGGAAAATGGGAAGGCATCAATGTAGGGTTAGAAAAGTGAAGTCCGACTTCAGTCAAAAGTCGACTTTTGCTTTCTGAAGCTCAACTTTTTATAATTGAACTTTACTTTTGAAGTCCACTCGGAAGTCGAGGTTTAAGGCCTAAACAGATAAAACTACGGATACGGGACCAGAGTATGGAACAGAAAAGGACAGAAACAGTCTCTGTCCTTTATTACCTCATGCCCTGCTCCCGTAACCGTATTGATGATGCGTTAGTCTTTACTATACCGACTTTCATAAAGACTTTTAAATGTAATTTTTTTTATAATTTGTTAAAATTATTTTTAAATAAAAATTGGGTGAAGTTCCGAAAGCGAGGTACCTCCGATTTTTTTGACACTACGTATACTTACGTATTTTGATGCGCTGATTACGAATATGATAATGAAAATTGGCGCAAATTTGATTTTCATGGTAAAAACCATAAAAAACCCATAAATTATTACAATTGCAATTATTACAATTAATATTACAAATTTTGAAAAATTTTTTTAACAAAAGTTGTAGGTCTTCCAAAAATACATATTTTGTGTCGAGTGCATTTTTTACTAAAACCAAGTAGTTTACGATATAATTGCAAAAAACATAAATTAACCTAAATGTGACGAAATACCCACATTATATCAATATTAAATGGTAATTCTTTACAAGTCTTACTTTAACAGCTGTAAATATTATCCGGGTTTTGCAGAGATGGGTAAATGTAGAAAACTCGAGGTTTTCTACGTATAATACATGGTTTTCTACAATATGTAAAATACGTATTATTCTGACTTACGACTTTGGTCCATTATATATATAATATATAATATATAATAGGACCAAAATACCGGGGGGTAGGAGTGCCACTAACAGTGGCACCCCAACCCCCCGGTATGTTGTCCAAAATACGGGGGGTTGGAGGTTACCCCCTCCCCTACCCTCTGACGGGGCTAGGGGCGGAGCCCCTAGCCTTTATTGTTGTTATTATTGATTTTCAGTTTTTTGCATTAATGTCATTATGTCCGCTCTTTGTGGTGAACCAGCAACTTCACCAACGATTTTCTCCCAAACTATTAGAGATATAAAAAAAAATCAAATAATTAAAAATATGTATTTTTGGAATGCCTACAACTTTTGTTTAAAACATTTTCGAAAATTTTTAATATTAATTGAAATAATTGCAAAAACCCGAATTTTTATGGAGTTTTTTATGGTTTTTACCATGAAAATCAAATTTGCGCCAATTTTCATTATCATATTCGTAATCAGGGCATCAAAATACGTAAGTATACGTAGTGTCAAAAAAATCGGAGGTACTTCGCTTTCGGAATTATATCCTAAAAATTTAATAATATTCTTTATTAATATTATAGAATCATAAAGTTTAGAAGAAGCATAAGTTAAACAAAACATCTCAATTTTTTTGTACTTCCATTAACAGATACAATTTGCCCCTTAAATTATAAGTTTTATTACCCTGGCGAAAATGTAGAGGTTCACGTTAAGTCCACTTTGTTAAATTTGCTAGAAAACAAGTGGAAAATCAAAAAAATGAACACCCAAAGGAATTATTATGATAAAACATGTCATTTTAAAGAATTCAGATAAGCAATAAACAAATAAATAATTAATTTTTAGAGAAAAACACAAAAAACTGAATTCTAGTTGACTGCAGTCCAGTTCACGCTACTGAAGTTGCATAAGAGTGGCGCGAAACTACTCACATTCAAATTTATTAATTAAACTGAGAATTGTTTAAAAAAAGAATTCTTGACAAAATTATTCACAAAAGAACAGTAAATTATGTAAAATAAATGTTGCACAGAACTTGAGATAGAATTTTAATAAGAGATAAAATAATTAGCTAACGTTAAATACATTATTAGTCTGGAGTATAATAGGAGACAAATTTATTTATTAAAAAATGTATTATGAACAATCAAAGCAAATCAGGAAAGTCATTTAAATGACTTAATAAAAATAGTTAACAATAAAATATTTAACTAATTACATTATAACAAATCAATAAAATTGATTTAATTTCTAAAATTATACTGATAAAACATATAATTTTCTACAGAAAATTATTTTTAACTTCTAAAACAAAGAAAGTAATGTTAAAAAATTTCTTCTAATTTTCCAAAACGATAACAAGGGTTTACCATCCTAAAAAATAACCCTTAATAAAAATAATCGACCATTTTTTTAATAAAATTTATCAATTTCTACAAAAAATATTTTACAATTTTACAGCCATGGAAGTAAAAGGGAATAAGATCCTTCAGTTATTAAAACCAATAACAGGAGTAAACTACCATCAGAAGACACCCTTAAAATTCAAAATCAAAAATTTTTTTTTCAAAATTATCATTTTCGACAAAAAAATTATTTGCAACTTCTACAGCCATAGAAGTGACGTCGAATAAAGGGTTCTAGATTTCCAAACCGATAACAGGGGAGAACAACCCTTAAAAGTCACCCTTAAGAATATTCATCAAAACTTTTTTTCATCAAAATTATCATTTTCTACAAAAAAATTATTTTTAACTTCTACAGCCATGAAAGTGAAGTGGGAGGATGATCTCTAATTTTTTTTACCGATAGTAGGGGTAAACAACACATAAAAGTCACCCTTAAGAATATAAATCAAACATTGTTTTCATCAAAATTATCATTTTCTACAAAAAATTATTATAAACTACCACAGCCATGAAAGTGACGTGGGAAAAGGTTCTTTAATTTTTCACACCGATAACAGGGGTAAACAAACCTTAAAAGTCACCCTTAAAAATTTAAATGAAAAATTTTTTTCATTAAAATTATCATTTTCTACAAAAAATTATTATAAACTACCACAGCCATGAAAGTGACGTGGGAAAAGGTTCTCTAATTTTTTACACCGATAACAGGGGTAAACAAACTTTAAAAGTCCCCCTTAAAAATATTAAACAAAAATTTTTTTTATCAAAGTTAACATTTTCTCTAAAAAAATTAATTTTAAGTTCTACAACCGGTGTGAAAAATTAGAGAACCTTTTCCTATGCCACTTCTATGGCTGTAGAAGTTGAAAATAATTTATTGTAGAAAATTATATTTTTTTATGAAATAAATTTGTGATTAATAATCTTAAGGGTGACTTTTAATGGTTGTTTACCCCTTTTATCTGTGTAAAAAATTAGTGATCCTCCTCGCACGTCACTTCCATGGATGTAGAAGTTGAAAACAATTTTTTTGTAGAAAATAATCATTTTGATAAAAAAAATTTATGATTTACATTTCTTAGGGTGACTTTTAAGGGTTGTTCACCCCTGTTATCGGTGTGAAAAATTAGAAAAACTCCTCCCACGTTACTATAATAGCTGTAGAAGTTAAAAGTAATTTTTTTGTAGAAAATTATAATTTTGATGAAAAAAAAATTGATTAATATTCTTAAGTGTGACTTTTAAGAGTTGTTTACCCCTCTTATTGGTGTAAAAAGTTAGAGAACCTCCTGCCACGTCACTTCTATGGCTGTAGAAGTTGCAAATAATTTTTTTGTCGAAAATGATAATTTTGAAAAAAAAAATTTTTGATTAATATTGTTAAGTGTGACTTTAAAGGGTTGTTTACCCTTGTTATCGATGTAAAAAATAAGAGAACCTTCTCTTACGTCTTTTCTATGACTGTAGAAGTTAAAAAAAAATTTTTTTGCAGAAAATGGTAATTTTGAAGAAAAAATTTTTTGATTAATATTCTTAAGGGTGACTTTTAAGGGTTGTTCGTCCCTGTTATCGTTTTGGAAATCTAAAAGACCTCATTCTACGTCACTTCCATGGCTGTAGATGTTGAAAATAATGTTTGCGTAGTAAATGATAATTTTGGTGTAATAAATTATGAATAAAATTCTTAAGGGTGACCTTTGAGGGTTGTTTACCCCTATTATCGGTGTAAAACATTAGAGAAACTCCTCCCACGTTACTTTAATAGCTGTAAAAATTAAAAGTAATTTTTTGTAGAAAATGATAATTTTGATGAAAAAAAATTGATTAATATGCCTAAGTCTGACTTTTAAGGGTTGTTTACTCCATTTATTGGTGTAAAAAATTAGAGAACCTCCTGCCACGTCACTTCCATGGCTGTAGAAGTTGAAAATAATTTTTTTGTCGAAAATGATAATTTTGAAAAAAAAATTTTTGATTTTGATTTTTAAGGGTGTCTTCTGATGGTGGTTTACTCCTGTTATTGGTTTTAATAACTGTAGGATCTTATTCCCTTTTCCTTCCATGGCTATAAAATTGTAAAATATTTTTTGTAGAAATTGATAATTTTTATCAAAAAAAATGGTCGATTATTTTTATTAAGGGTTATTTTTTAGGATGGTAAACCTTTGTTATCGTTTTGGAAAATTAGAAGAAATTTTTTAACATTACTTCCTTGGTTTTAGAAGTTAAAAATAATTTTCTGTAGAAAATTATATGTTTTATCAGTATAAGTTTAGAAATTAAATCAATTTTATTGATTTGTTATAATGTAATTAGTTAAATATTTTATTGTTAACTATTTTTATTAAGTCATTTAAATGAATTTCCTGATTTGTTTTGATTGTTCATAATAAATTTTTTAATAAATTAATATTTCTCCTAATATACTCCAGACTAATAATGTATTTAACGTTAGTTAATTATTTTATCTCTTATTTAAATTCTATCTCAAGTTCTGTGCAACATTTATTTTACATAATTTACTGTTCTTTTGTGAATAATTTTGTCAAGAATTCTTTTTTTAAACAATTCTGAGTTTAATTAATAAATTTGAATGTGAGTAGTTTCGCGCCACTCTCATGCAACTTCAGTAGTGTGAACTGGACTGCAGTCAACTAGAATTCAGTTTTTTGTGTTTTTCTCTAAAAATTAATTATTTATTTGTTTATTTCTTACCTGAATTCTTTAAAATGACATGTTTTATCATAATAATTCCTTTGGGAATTCATTTTTTTGATTTGCCACTTGTTTTCTAGCAAATTCCACAAAGTGGACTTATTGTGGACCTATGGTGGACTCAATTGAGTCCACGCTATAGCCCACATTTTTTCCAGGGTAATAAAACATCTTTATAAATATATTTATATTCATTTAACACATATTAGTAACTTTAATATTAAGTAAAAGTTATAATTTTTTACTTTTATTAACAAAGTCAGAAAGTCGATTAAAGCCGACTTTCAGAGCCAATTTATCGATTTTCAAAGTTTAAAAGAATCGGAAAGTCGAATTTTGTTTTCGGCTTTCCAACCCTACATCATTGTCCCCGACTGTACACCTAGGTGCATAAATGCCTTACCCCCAACTAGTTGTCCCTGCGCATGAGAATACGTGAGTAAGAGAGAGAGGTTGGGGGTAAGGCATTTATGCACCTAGGTGTACAATCACATAAAATGTATATAGAAGTTTAATTGATAGATGAAGATTATTTGACAGAAAAGGATAAATATAGAGTAACGCGCAGATAATGAGTTATCGTTCTCCTGTCAAGAAGGTATTGGTGTTGTTTATTCGATACGCAAATGGTGGGATACCTTCTAAATATTATTTATTAACATTAACAAACAAAGTTTTCACACATCTGTGGGGAGTTGTAGATTGATGAGCTGTCTCTCTCTCTCTCTGTCTCTCTCTCCCCGCACGAACCAATGGGATGTTGAGTAGCGCATGCGTGCGATCGTCCCCTGCTCGCAGCTGATGAACAATAGGGACTTATATTCGAGATCTCGTACCTTTAACACTGTTTAAGTACAATGGCAAAGTCCGTGCCAAGTATATTATTATATGTGACTGTCCATGAGAAAACGTGCCTTAGCTCCAAAAAATAAATTTTGATTGTTTAATGTCAACCGACAGATTTTCACTTGCTCTTTCATTTCCAAAAATAAAAAATTGTTGTTTTAAAGAACATTATGTGATATTAAGGAAATACCGTAGGCCTATTACATTGGTTTCAATGCATTGTTGCAACTTTAATCGCTCATCCTGTAAAATTGACGTTTGGGAGCTAAGGCACGTTTTCTCATGGACAGTCACATATTAAATTTATAGTTGGTTTTAATAAATGGTTATGGTTGAAAGTGGTGTCTGAGTTATTTCTAAATAAACACGCGAGTGGGAAATTCCTTCTGAATAATAATAGTAAAGTGGAACCATTTAAATTTCCCGGACATTAACTACAATCGCGCCACCTACCACCGTTCAGGGAACTAATTGAGAATAAGTGTTACGTGCCAGCCTCAGAGATAAGCCAAAGGGTGAAGTCAGATATGAAAGACTAGGATATCAGGGGATTAGATTAGATCAATCAGAAAATACTTTCCAATGTGACCAATTATTATCAACGAACGCTGCGTTCTTGTAATGTATGTTGAGAAAGAAAAAGACAGAAATATAGTGACATCTTTGTCACTCTCACCATTCAACGCAAAACGCTACTTTCGACGCAGGCATGTAATTGCACCCTTATACAAGGGACTGGGGTATCAGTGGATTAGAATAGACTAATCAGATAATACTTTCCAATGTGATCAATTATCTAATTAGTCTATTCTAATCCACTGATACCCTAGTCCTTCGTATGAGACTTCACCCTTAGGCTATACGTTAGAATTTCCGTTAGGTCTATAAATTGAGTAGTTGATAGGCTTAGTAACAATATCAGAATTTCTGTTAGATTTTTAATCAATCACTATATTGTTTAAAATAAATTTGAAATTTACACTTTAAATGAAAACTTATTTATATAATTTTATCAATTCATTAAATCACTGAATTGTCTGCCATAAATTTAATTGTTTTTTTTAAATAATTAAAGGATTGTAAATAAATATAATAATAATTATAGTTGGAAAATTTAACAAAATCCAACTTTTATGAACTCTTATAGTCACTTAAAAGTTTTCAGTGAAATGATTTCAAAGAACAAATAAATTCACAATGTTAAATTTGCCTATATGGTCAAATTTAGAGCGAAGTTGAAAAATAGAGCGAGAATACGAATAATCTTCTCTTTGACAATTTTGGTACTTTTTACAGCAAACAAAAAAGGAGGGATCATATGCCTTCCAACAGCAGTTTAACGAATCAAATTTCTGACGTCACAAAACTTAATTTTTATTTATACAATTAATTTAAGGTAAGCATTACATTTCAGTAATGTTGCGCATGATTGTCGTGAATAATGACATTAACCCTACTAATTCACACGCATGTATGACCTTGAAATTCACTCTTTTGACGCGTGTATATTTCCAGGCATGTGTTAGTGTTAAGTGATAAAAAGAAATTCCCTAGACTGGTAACTTACGATACTTTTATAATTTCTTTAAATTTCCTGAGTTACTAAAAGGCGACACTACGCGTGACGTCACAATAATGTACAATTTCAAGCCGATAGTTGAAGTTGAACAGGCGTGACTGTCGGATTCTCCGCTATGCGCAACCCCCGCTACAGCCGTGACCCCAGCAAAAGGTTGAGACATTGAGAGACTTTACACCGCAGTGAGAAGCGAAGAATACGCATGCGAAACTAAGCGGGAGATGCGAAACTTTTCGCCCGAGAAACAGCAGAATGTATCTGCCTCTCTCTCTCTAACTCCTGCTACTCCCTCTCTTCTCAGTCAAAAGTTTCGCTCCTCCTGCTTCGTTTAGCATGCGTATTCTTCGCTTCTCACTGCGGTGTAAAGTCTCTCAGAGAGGGGAAGTGACACGTCACTCAAGCTTAAGAAACTTGAGAGAGATAAGGAGAGAGTCCTTATCAATTGGTTGCTATGGGCAACTGCACATGCAGAAGCGAGGTTTGACAGTACCATGAAACTTCATTCTACTTAAAGTACCGTCCCATGACAACGTAAAAGCGTGAGAGCGGAAAACCGAAAAGCGTTAAGCCAATCATAACACTTAATTAGAATTATTTTCAGTGTAGGAAATAGTCCTATTGGCTTAAGGGGAGATTACAATGATTTTTTTTTTAAAAATCGAAATTATTTTTTGTCTATTTTTGGTTAGTATAATTATCTAAAAATACGGGAAAAATAATCTGAAGTAAAAAAAAACCTCGAAAATTTGAATTTTTTTAAATTAACTAACTTGAGTATGTTAATTTTTAAATTTACAGTTTTTCTGGTGCACCGCTTGAAAGAGCAGTTATTATAAACTATAAAAAATGTATATTGTTACATTAGATGGGTTATATGTATATAACTATTAATATAAATTCTTCTTATTGTGCTTTACTATTTAAAAATATTGCCGAACTTTAAGTTAAATTTCTATGCATTTGGTCCTTCAAACTTTAAACGCATTTTTCTCGGAACTGCATATCTTCAACTTGTTTACACTCTTATTATGACACTATTCAATTAAATAACTTGAAATTTGGACAGAATGCTCCTTGAATGTGTAGTTTTCGTGTAAACAAGGATTTTTAAGATCCATTAATATTTAAGAAAGTTATTAACAATTAAGTTGCAAAATTATGGTTAAAAAATTCAAAAGTCTGCCATTCGGTTATTTTTCAATAATAGTTATTTATGACACAAGGACCCTAAATGGCACTTTATAGTACGAATATGTATCGCAATACGAGCCTAAGTCCAATCGCAGTCGAGGCGAAGTAGAGGTGGTGATGAGGCTTCATCGAACGTAGCCGAGGCGAAGCCAAGGTGAAGTGAAGATATGAAGCCGAGACTCCACTGAAAAGTAGCCGAGGCTCTGATGTGATGTTGGCGAGTTGTACGATACACGAGAACTTAAGTGCCAAAAGGGTCCAAGTGTCATATAACATTTTTTATCAAACAAAAAAAAATGTGTAAACAACTTTTAGAGAGGACCATATTTAGCAGCTATTTTCTAAGATTCCATTAAAAAAAAAAAAAAAAAGTTTTTAATTACTTTAAGAGTTGTATTTTATTGTAAAAAAAATTATGTAATAGGGGAGGGTGGTACCATACCGACCCCCCTCTGTTTCTCAGAGATCGTGTTACTAGACAAATCGTGAATACCATCAAAAGATCACTATCATAACTCTGACATTTTGACCATAGGTAATAATCTCTTGGTAATATTGTATCTCGGAATTTTACTTAAAATTAGTTTTTTGCAATAATATTTTTTGTTTTTGACCTATCTTGAATTTAAGTTAAAAGTGTTGAATTCAGTTTAGAAACATTTAAGTATAAGTTTTTTTTGGCTGCTTATGGCCTCAACTTTAATACACAATATTCAAATTCAAACGCTTTCATTGACATGAATGATCGGCAAGACATTATGTGAAAATAGTGAGGGTGGTCCGAAACCGACCTCCCACTTTTCTTGCATTGTAATAGTAACTAAATTCTTTGTAATTAACAAATAATACCTACAAATGTATTTTAATAAAATAACAATAATTAAGCTAAGATAATACAGCTTGTAATTAAGATCAAACTTAAAACACTCATTTTTTATTGTAATGATAATTCTTTTACTCTTATTCTAAAAAAGGCCTTAAATAATGTATTTAAATAAAGTAAAAGTAATATAAGTTTATTCTAGTTTGTTGTTTTTTAATTGAAATTACAATACAAGTTAAAAATTTTGTTTGTTTTCGCTATTTCCTGCAATAAAAATAGGGGGTCGGTTTCGTACCACCCTTTTTGAGATTTTCGAAAACGTCAGTTTTCGATTTTCTCTCTGTATCTCCCACTTAATAAGATCCAGAGCCTCGGCAACCAGTGGAAACATGGAAAAATGATTCCTTTACTGAAAAAAAATTTGACCTCAGCAATCAAACAAGTTTTTGGCACCTTTTTGGCAGCCTTTTAGGGGGTCAGTTTGGGACTAGCTCCCCTACATATTTTTTTACTATAAAAAAAATCTTTGAAAAAAAGTTTCAAATCACTGGAATCTCCCCTTAATATTTTTCGGTTTTACGTTTTTACGCTTTTACGCTGTCATGGGACTTCACCTTTAGGGCTCTTATCATGCTTGTGCAGATCACATGATTAATTATTATCAACAGGGTTGTGCACGGGTTTTGTCGCATTTTACCTACAGTTTGCGTCATCGATGCCTTAACATTTTCCACTTTACTTTTGCATGTGTTGCCATCAGAGTTGTGCTAGTCATGTGCTTGTGTCAATTACGTAAATGTAAGAAATTACATTACTGGTAATTTCCAGCAATTACTGGTAAACCCTTACAAAAATGGTAAAAGTGCAAACTTAAAATATTTGTTGATTTTGCTGAAGTAAAAGCAATTTTCCTATTATTGCTTTTATTAGTATTAATATTATGTTACAATTTAAGTACATTATGAACGCGTAAAATAAGACTAACAAAAAAGAGTAATTTTTATTAAAGCTAGCAGACGACAGGGTTGTTTGATTTTAGATACATAATCTTACATTTACATTGTTTTGCATATTTTTATGTAGAGTTTTACTATTTAGGAGACAGAGAATTTTACAATTATGAAGCCGACGAACATTTTTAAACAACATTTCGAAAGACAGAAATTAATTTCAGGGCAAATGTCGCAAAAAAATACAGGAGGGTCAAACCATGCCTAAAATATCAAAATTGTCCCCTAGATCTTTGATTTTGATGAAACTTGGCAAAAGTGTATAGAAATACATGCAAAAGAAAATTCTGAAAATGATTTTCAAAATTTTTGAAAATTTTTGGAATTACATGTGTTTAAAAAATTTTTTGGAAATTTTTGAAACGTCATAACTCTGACAATAATTATTTGATTTAATTAATTTTTTCAGGAATTATTTATTATTTGGTAACATTTAAAAAAAAATTAGGCCCAAAATTTTTTTTTTATTTAACATTAAAGAAATGAAAAAAAATTTAAATAAATTTTTCGTTGAGAAGCGTATTTTTTTTCTTTCTAATATCGATTTTTAAATTTCTTATGATTTCATAAGTATTTAAAAAAAAAAATTGATGGTGGGTCTGAAACTTTCGGAGATATTGCATTTATTGTCTGTACGGACCGCGGTGCTGAGTGCGGCTCAGTGCGTAGACCCAAGCGCGCTATACGTGCAAACTATTCAGAAGCACTTACAGCCCGTAAATTTCAATTGAATTAAAATCTTCTTTTTGTCAAGTATTCAGTGATAAACTAAAATATAGTTTTTTATCTTGATTTTATAATTGTTAATTAATTAATTAAACTTTTATAAATAAACAAATAGCCTGCAACACAGAGTTTTTTATAATATACGGGACGTTCTTTTTCAAGCGGACTCTTCCACCTCCCTATTTTTGATTTGATATAAAAATTTTAAAAAACCGGGCCTTTAAATTAAATTTAGAAGATTTAATCGGGCAAAAAGTGTATTTATCAAACTTGAAAAACGACTACTTTTTAACAACACTTTTCAAAAACAAAAAATATTTCTAAATTTTTTTGTCACAACCTGATTGCTTTTTCTTTAATTGTTTATGTATTTGAACCAAATTACAAAAAACCGGGCCTTTAAATTAAATCTAGAAGATTTAATCGACCAAAGAGGGTGATTTTCAAACATGAAAAACAATTATTTTCTGACGTAACTTTTCAAAGACGAAAAATATTTGTAAATTTTTTTGGCTTAACCTGACTCCTTTTTATTTAATTGTTTATGAATTCAAACTAAATTTAAAAAAAACCGGGCCTTTAAATCAAATCTATAAGATTTAATCAGCCAAAATGTGTATTTTTCAAACATGAAAAACGACTAGTTTCTAACATAACTTTTCAAAGACGAAAAATATTTCTAAATTTTTTTGGCTCCACTTGACTTTTTTTTCTTTATTAGTTTGTGAATTCCTATCAAATTACAAAAAACCGGGCGTTTAAATTAATCCTAGAAGATTTAATCGGCCAAAAAGTATACTTTTCAAACATAAAAAAGGATTATTTTCTGACGTAACTTTTCAAAGACAAAAAATATTTCTAAATTTTTTTTGCACAACCTGATTGCTTTTTCTTTAATTGTTTATGTACTCGAACCAAATTACAAAAAAACCGGACCTTTAAATTAAATCTAGAAGATTTAATCGACCAAAAAGGTCGATTTCAAACATGGGAAACGACTATTTTCTGACATAACTTTTCAAAGACGAAAAATATTTCTAAATTTTTTTGGCACAACCTGATTGCTTTTTCTTTAATGGTTTATGAATTTAAATCAAATTACAAAAAACCGGGCGTTTTAATCAAATCCACAAGATTCATTTGACCAAAAAGATTTTTTTTTCAAACATGAAATAGCACAATTTCTGACAACACTTTTCTTGAACGAAAAATATTTCTAAACTTTTTTGGCATCTGCTGGCTGCCTTTACTTTATTATTAAAACATGAAAAACGTGTATGTATTTTCTAATTTCTTTTTTGCCCGAAAAACCAAATTCCTCTGTGTAAATTTTTACAAATAGTTTCGATTTTTTAAAATTTCTAAAATTTATTTATTAATAATTTTTACAATGAATGTTAGTATTCATTATTTAACAAATTGTTTTAGGTAAATTTTTTCTAATCTTTTTGTATTTTCTTTTTGTTGTTTTCGAAACAGTTTTTGTCTTTTAACTTTATTTTATTTCTTGTTATAATGATTTTTTTAATTTCATATTTTTAACTGGTATTTTTCGATTTTTTTATTAAAAGTTTGATAGTTGAAGTTAAAAATGTTAAAAGTTTAATTAATTTTGAAATGAATTTTGAGAATAAAGATTTACTCAATAGACCAATCTCAAAAAGATTATTTTTTACTCTTTGTTTAAAAAATTGATACTGTATAAAAAAAGTTTTAACTGTTTTTCTGCTTTCTCACAGGTTGTAAAGAAAAAAAGGAGAGTTACTTTAATTGTGTAATTTTTAACTATATATTTTAATATTTTTTTACTTGGCAAATAGAATTTTATTTGTGTTAAGACAACATTTTATTTTGAATATTTACTTGGCTTTAAAACAATACATAGTTTTCTATTTTAAACAAAACAATATATTGTTTTGAATTTTCCATTAATTCATAATATTTAGAATCATTGACAATTTGTTTTGCTACTGTTAATTATTGACAACTAACTTAAAAATATGTAAAGGAGCATGTGACGCTGACCAACTCAAAGGTACCCTTATACAATAGAGTTGGGTAATGTATCTATTTTATTGTTTCGTGGACCTTTGTTAATTGGCTGCCACATCCAATTCTTATCCATCCAACAAAAATAGTTCTCCCAGCCATCTAATTGGATGGCGCTGGAGAGTCCAACAAAAATAGCTGTCCCATCCAATAGATAGGTGCAGGTATCCAGCTATTTTTCTGCGTGCAGTGTTCAAAAATCTTTAATAATGATCGGACATTGTCGACAATATGCCCGGTCATGCTTGGGCAATGTCTTCCACACGGAAAAAATAATTTCTTAAATTCTCATGAACTTTGTACTTGAGTTTTGAGAAAGGATGGAAATTTAGTACTAATTCAAACCTAAATATTTTAGGTGAATAAGAAACTAGTTCCTGAAAAATTCTTGAAGATTAGATGAAAAATAAAATTTATATTTTGACTTCTTTCGGTCTGATTTTAAACATACCATTTACCTGTAGATTAGTGATTTAAATGAAATATTTTAAAATTTGAAACAGAAAAATCTGAAGCTGGAATGTATGATGTATAAAAGCCACAAACCAGTTCAGTAGTAGTTACGGAAATATACACTGAAAAAAAGGGTTGGTTGGGACAACCATTTTTTCTTGGATAAGATGTAATTGTATGCTGTGTCTAATAAAAAAGTTATAATAACTGATGTAGATGGATGCAGTAGCTATTTTAATTGGTTCTGTATAAAATTGATACGGCAACTATCATTTAGATATTACAACATACGAGTTCGACAGGAGAACCAATTTGCTAGTGAGACCATGAAAAAGTCCTACGAGTTGGATAGTACAACCTACGAGTTAGACAGGACAACCAATTTGTGGGAGGTATAAGAATTAGGCCCAATACGCAAACGCATAAATCTAGACCCGACGTACATCTAGTATTATGTAAATGAGGCCCAGCGCAAGCGCATAGTCTGATGCGTTTGGGTCAGTGATTTTCACGTCATTGTGGAATCAATTGTCTGTGACTCATTCAGTATATTGTTCCGCGTCATTTGTGTTGAGAGGCATTCGGAGTTATTATTCTGCGTCACTGATACTTTTCTAAAATATTTGTTTTATTGAAATTCTGGTGCATTTCTAGTGAATTGAATTTTTTATATCGTGTGGTGTATTTATTTATTGTAAATTTATTGTGAATAAAATGGATGCAGCAGCAAAACATTTTTTACAAGAGTTTGGGTTATCCTGCCTGGTTGAAAATTTTGAAGGTAAGTTTTATACGTTAAATATCCGTATAGGTTGAGTTTGAGTTGCCAATTAGCTGTGCCAGTTAACTGGTAAAATAAAAAGCTTATTAAAGTAGTAAGCAAGTAAAAGATAGAATGAAGAGGCATCATTCCATCTCGGCGTGAAGGCGTCTTTGTTTGCCATTGTCGCTATTGTAGTTTTCATTTTCCATTAATGCTTTCACGCTGACTTGGAACGATACCTTAAGGTAGCCAACTTGTAGCAGTCAGGTAGTCACTTCCCAACTAAAATAAAATTCAAATAATAAACATATAAAGGATGATTCGACTAAGAAGGTCTAGCCGTAAAGGAGCATTTTCGCGCCAGAACTAACGTCAACCATCTTGAATTGGTCAGCTGGTAGGCCATGAGGGAAACCGTTGTTTTCAAGCAGTTTTACCGCCTAAATTTTTCAATTGCATCAATTTTCTGTACTTGTGCATGACTTCTTAGTTGTATCATGCTAGAAAATCATTAGCGTATTCTTTATATTTCTAAATTTATTGTTGGACTTGTTTTATGTGTAATATTATTATATTAATTTCTTACTTTTTAAAAAACTTTTATTTTATATTATATAAATTTATATTGTACTAAACATTCTCATTTTTACATTGTTCTATTTTAGTTCAGGCCTGAGTAAAACGTGCTCGGCAAGCATTTTGCAGCAGAAATGAATATCCCTCTCCATGTGCCCAGGCTGTTCCCCGTCTTGCCTCACTCACCGCTTCATTGGTCCACCATGACGCGTGAAGCGGTGAGTGCGGCAAGAGGGGAGAAAAGACTGGACGCATGGAGGGGAATATTCAGCTCTGCAGCCAAGTGCTCGGGGAGCACATTTTGCCAGGACTGTTCTTTTTCATAAAATATACATTGACGAAAAAAAATTTTTTATCAGCCCTGCTAATATTCTTTCGCTTGGCTGTACTGAATGTTTATACCTTATGTTTATGTATAATATAAATATAAGTATAACTATAGATAAGAACTTTGTGCTTTTTTCGGTTTTTAATTACTTTTGCCATTTTAAAATTATTTTCCCAAAATTTATATTATTTTAGTTAATTTTTAACTAATTTGCAAAACATTCTTATTATTTTCCAATTAATATAAGAAATTTTAAATTATTATGCTTAGATACAAATTTTAATTATTTTCTTCTATTTTCAATTATTATTATTTTTTCTACTATTTTACCCCACTTTTAATTCATTCATTAAGCTTTAAATACTTTCTAAAATTATTAATTGTTTTTATCATTTTTCAGTTATTATTCTTAACAGTTTTTTACCTGTTCATGAATTGAAATAAGTACCTAAAAAAATAAGTTCAATTACTGTTTACAATTATTTTCTTCAATTTTTAATTGTTTACCTCAAATTTAAATTATTTCATTCAATTTTCAATTATTTTCATCAATTTCTAATTAATTGTTTCAATTCTGAAATATTTTCTACAATTTTGAATTATTTTCTTCAATTTCCAATTATATTCTACATTTATCAATTATTTTCTTTAATTTTCTACTATTTTCTTCAAATGACAATTATTTTAATCAATTTTCAATTAATTATTTCAACTCTTAAATAGTTTCTACGATTTTCAATTATTCTTACCCGTCTTTAATTATTTTCTTCAACTCTAAATTTTTATAATTCTCAATTATTTTCTTCGATTTTGAATTATTTTCTTCAATTGCCAATTAATTATTTCAATTCTGAAGTATTTTTTACGATTTTAAATTATTTTAATCAATTTTCAAGTATTTTCTTCAACTTTAAATTATTTTTTTCAATTGCCAATAATTCTCTTCAATTTTCAATTACTTTTCTCATTTTCAAATTATATTCTTTATTTATCAATTATTTTCTTCAATTTTCAATTATTTACTTTAATTCAAAATTAAGGTAAATAATTAAGGTAAAAATTGTTTGCTCCAATTCTTAATTATTTTTTCATTAATTTCATAAATTTTATGAAAGGAAACTATGTGATCGTTAAGATTTTTGACTTTCTAAAAATAGTCTAATTTACGAGCAAAATTGTGCTTTTATGCTAAAGCACAAAGTTCCTATGTCTAAGTATAATTATATTACACAGCTCCACAAAAAAAAAGTTTTTTGACCAGAGAACCTTATTTTTGTGTGTGACTATGTTATAAAATTAATGAAATGGATATAATTGAAAATATATTTTTTTAATTCAAAAACAACCTTTTTTCAGATGAATGTATCGATTATGAAACACTTATTAGTCTCGATAAAGAAGATGTAGAAAAACTTAACCTCAAGTTCGGGTTGCAAAAAAAACTTTTATATGTCCTGGATACTCATATAGAATCGTTAAGAAGCGCGGTGTGATATAATTTATTTATTTTAATTATACAGTATTTGACAAAAAATAAAAAAATTTTAGAATTTAGTCAAATGATTAAATAAATTGACTTTTCGAATTGTTTAAAATCAGATTCAAGGTTTATGAACTCTAATAATATATGTGGCGTGTTCTGAGGAAAGGTATCTTAGAGCATTTGCCATAAGGCAGCTTTCCTGCGTCACGACTCAAAGAAAGCTGCCTTACGGTACGAGCCATAAAGAATCTTTCCTCAGATCAGGACACATATAATTGACCTTTTTTTGACAAATATGTGCCTTTAGGGTACTTCAACCGAAATTGATGAAAGTGAAAAAGAGAATCAAGTGAAGACAAAGGAAGCTGATTGTATTCTTCAAGATTTTTCACAAAGAAGCAAAGATTTGACTAATGACAGTAATAATAACGAAGAACCACCACTAAATAGAAATAAAACAACAGAGGTAACGGCAGATAATTCTGAAACTCGAGATTATCAAAGAAAAAGAAGTCTGCTTTCAGAAAAAAATGTAAACGAAGAACCACCGCCGAAAATTGTCCGAAATCATTTACATTATCCTGATAGGGCAAATGTAAGTATACAACCATTCAATTCTTGTGGAATGGTTCTGATTTTATTTTACAATTATAACTGTTTATATTAATATACAATATACCATACGTGACTCATTTGAATTTTACAGTCAGTAATTGAGTACTTTAAACTCAGTTATAAAGGAGACCACTTTATGAAATTATATGAAAAAGGACTTTTTAATGGAACTGTACGATCCAATCTCGCCGAGTTCATAATTGATTGTGAAATCAATGTTGACAAAGATCCAAATAAAGTGTAAGTAGTTAAAAAATAGCCTAATTTCATTAAAATATTGCTGAAAACTATTTTTAAACTACTTTTTTTTACTTCAATACAGAATCTCTTCAAACAGGTTTTTGGAGCTAAGAAGCGAGATAGTTCAAATTTTCCCAACAGAAGTTGTGGTAAGTATAATGTGTATTGTACTTTTTTTAATAGAAGTTAAAATTTTTTAATTTTCATTGTTAAGTATTTTAAATAATTTTTACAGTCTACTTATTACGTACCACGAATACCTAAAAGTTCCATAGAAGGTGCGAAACAACCAAAGGGAAAACTGTATGACAAATATACAACTATAATAAAGGATTTACGAAGTGCAGGTCTGAGAAGTAACGAAAGAGAAAAGGTTGTTGAAGAGAACATAGAAGTTCCAGGTCAGTATTACAATTTTTGAAATTTTTCTTTGTTTTAAGAATTTATGTGTCCTTTAAACTTTGCTTACTTTTAATGTCAATTAAAAATTTTTCAGAATTGAATAAAACAGTGACTGGAGATATAGCTTGGTTACGAAGATGTATAGAGCCGGAAAATGAAGTCACGGAAAGGTGGAAGCATACTTCTTGTATTCGTCTGCACTCTTTAAGAGTTACTGAAAATAGGAAAACAGGAGGTCGTAAAATATTAGATAATGTTACCAGCTATTTTAATGAATACAAAGCATTGAGACAACCTTCGGGATATACCCTTGTAAGTTTTTGTGTATTTACATTTTTATAAAAATATGAACATTATTTTTTAATAGAATATTCTAAGATCTAAGAAACATTTGAAACATTTTCCAATTTATCTTATACTTTCCAGTTACAAACAGATTTTAATTATTTATATGAGGAGAGTGACTTAAAATTAATCGAAAACTGGTCAGAAATCGCTGTACGAATAAAATATATGTCCAATGTCGAGCCAATTTTTAAGGATACAACTGGTAATTGAACACAAACCTTTTTATATTTATAGTGCTTAAATTTTTGCAACAAACTTTTCATACATTGTGTTTGCTTTTTTAGAAGATACGGTGGAGACCTTGAATCTGATTCTAAAATTATTTGGACCCATTAATGTTGGAAAATGGAAAACGTCTGCAGTGGATACATTGAGTGGCTTTCTTTTACACGTACATGTAAGATATTTGTACCTATATGTATTTTACTTTTTTTAAGTAACTTTGTTTAATAGTTTTTTCTTTGTAGGATACAAATGGAATAGAAGTTGCCGTTCAACGTTTAAGAGAAAAATTGAATTCCGTTAAGAAGACACTGCAACCATTCCCAATTATTGTTGGGCCCGATTTTAAAAACATCACGGATTCATACGTTTATATTGACACCTTCTATTATCGTGTCGACAGTCCACTGAGAGCCGTTGATGTGTGCTTTAAAGCATATCACGCCCTACATGCTTTCTACCCACATCAGAGTACCTATCCGTGGTTGTTTCTCCAAAAAGCTGTGTATGGTATTATAACCAAATGGGATGCTCAAATACCTTCTGTGGAAATGCGTATTAAAGAATATAAGGATCTTGAATCCTCAGTTTAAAATTGTTCAATTTAAAGAATAGTTTTTAAAGTAAGTAATTTTAAGTGTAAACGAAATTGTAAAAGAAATTAAACAACAATTTTTTAAAAATTTTGTATCAAAATTCAACCAAATAATTGTCCAAAAACTTTTATTTGTAAGGTTTCAAAATGCCTCACTGCCCTATATGTCGTGTTGAGGTTATATCAGTACATTCATTAAATCTGCATTTAAAAGTTATCCATCTGCATGAGGTGGTCACTTCATACAAATGCCAAGAGCTTAACTGCTACTGGGATTTTTGCGATTGGAAGTCTTTTAAAAAACATTTGGTAAATTTTCACAAGTGCGTTGCACATAATCGTGATTCTGAGGTTACTTACGGTATGAATGAAATAGCTAGTCTGCCTTCAATTAGTGAAAATAATGAAAATTTAGAGAATTTGGCTCTTGATAGGGAAACCTCAGATTCAGAAGTAGAAATTACTCCTTTAATGCCAAAAAATATTAGTGATAGATTACAAACATCGCTGTTAGTATTCGTTAGTAAATTATATGCTGCTCCTAACTTACCCCGTAATCATGTCCAAATGATTGTAGATGAAACGAAAGATTTTGTAGATCAGGTTTTGACACTTATCAAACCGGCAATGATACGTGATTCCGATGACAAAGAAAAAAAAAGAGACATTTTTAAACAGGTTGATTCTTTTAGGGAAGCCGTGTTAATTCCTTTCAAATCTATGAGTTCTGAACATAAACGCATGAAAATCTTTTCTAAAGATAGGCACCTTATTCATCCAAAATCTTTCACAGTTGGTGATACTGTACAACATGTGAGAATGGATGGTAGGCTTGTCAAACAAATAATAGCAGTTACTGCTCAATTTATTCCTCTTAGGGAAACTTTGCGATCTTTTTTTAATTTAAAAAATGTTTTTGAAACAGTCACGCAATATGTATCAGAACTTGAAAATGAAAAGGAGATATTATGTAACTTTATTCAAGGGGATTACTGGCAGTCTAAGAAACTTCTTTTTCCAAATAAAACAGTGTTTCCAATTTTAGTGTATTATGACGAGTTTGAGGTAAATAATCCTCTTGGGTCTCACAAAGTTATTCAAAAAATTGGTGGTTGCTATTTTAATGTACCTTGTCTTCTTCCAGAATATCAGACACAGTTAGAAAATATTTTTGTTGCTCTTTTATGTCACGCATCTGACAGAAAAAGTTTTAGTACTTCAATGATCTTTCGTGTTCTCGTCGATGAAATAAATTATCTCCAAAAATATGGAATTTTAATACAAACAAAAAATGGGGAAAAAAGAATTTATTTTGCACTTGGTGGTATTTTGGGTGATAATTTAGGCCTGAATGAAATTCTAGGTTATACTCCAGGCTTCAATGCCAATTTCTTTTGCCGTTGGTGCAAATCCGAAAAAAAGAATACACATTCTGATTGTTTTGAAACAGAAGAAAACGTAAGGTCTATTGAAAATTATGAACAAGATGTCATTTTGGGTAAGGAGAAAACTGGTGTTGTCGAGTTTAGTATTTGGAATGAGGTTGAAAATTTTCACATCTATGAAAATTGCATCGGTGATATCATGCATGATGGTTCAGAGGGTGGTTTTGCTTACGACATGGGACATATCACTGACTACGTGATAAACAAAGCAGAAAATAAAATTCCCCTGCATATCTTAAATGATAGAATCTCTTCATTCGATTATAGAAAGCACGGATTTTCCAATCGTCCACCTTTGATTTCAGAGTCAGAATTAACGAATAAATGTTTGAAAATGTCTGCATCTGAAATGATGGCTTTCATTTATACTTTCCCTCTACTAGTGGGCGACTTAATATCTCATGATGAAGTTTGGGACTTTTATCTTTCTCTTCGTAAGATTGTCGACATTGTAATGGCCAGGGCCGGATTGGGAATTAAAAGCGGCCCGGGAAAGATATTCAAAGCGGCCCCTTTCTATATAATTGGAAATTTTTATTAACATTTAAAACTAAAATATAAAAATATTAAATTATTAAATTATTTTATTTAAACTTATCAATAATTTAATTATTTGGAATTTCTTGAACAGTAGCATTCTCTACTGCCATTTGTACGAAAGCAGCAGTAATTTCTTAGTTTAATGAACACCTCAATCTCACAGTAAAACATGAGAAGTAGTTTCTGTTGCGGGGTCGTTTTTACCCTCCAAAAACAAAAAAACATCATAAATGTGTGAAACTATTTTCAGGACCATCTGTCAATACTTGGAATCTTTGGAAAAATAATCAAATATTTTCATTACCATGTTTACACCAACTTATTTACTGAATTTCTACAAATATAAAAAATTGAAATTAGAAAAATCATTAAAGGTATCCCAATGGTATCTGAAATACATATAAGTGTGGCTCGCGTAAAAAAATTATTAAAGTACATATTTTAATGTGCATGTACATGTAATTTTTATGACATGTATGTATGTATATACTTTTTTTACTACTGACCTTTCGCAAAACAGATCACCATGACTAAGATGTTAATATTTAACTTTTTTTTATTTCTTCTATTAATTGACATTATGCCAGAAGACAACTGACTGGGAATGTGTAATTAGATTTACTTTATTTTTCTTTTTTATGTCTAAAAGACAGATAGAGAGGAATGTAAATACTAAACTTTTCAAAATATTGCAAAAAGTAAACAAACTTGAATAATCTTAGGTGTCCATCACACGACATCTAAACAGGGTTGGGCGGTTATGCACAACTCCAGTACGTATAAACAGTGATGGGCTATTCAACGTTCTTGAGTAAAGCCCAACGCACAATGAATACGGTTACGGGAGGACATGAGATAATAAACGACAAAGACTGTTTCTGTCCTTTTCTGTCTCATGCTCTGGTCCTGTAATGGTATTATATCTGCTTAAACCCTACGCGTGAAATCATATGGACGCGGCAAACGTTGCGTCGTACGGGTGCAGAAAATTTCCCAAAAACCCAACGAATGTCCAAACTGTCGAATTTCCAAATTCTCGAATTACCATTTTATCGAATTTACAAATTGTCGAATTTCCAAATTGACGAATATCTATTTTATCGAATTTCCGAATGATCGAATATCCAAATTGTCGAATTTCCAAATAGTCGAATATCCAAATTGTCGAACGTCCATTTTATCGAATGTACAAATTGTCGAATTTCCAAATTGTCGAATTTCCAAATGATCGAATATCCAAATTGTAGAATTTCCAAATTGTCGAATATCAAAATTGTCGAATATCTATTTTGTCGAATTACCAAATGATCGAGTTTCCAAATAGTCGAATTTCCAAATTGGCGAATATCCAAATTATCGAATATCTATTTTGTCGAATTTCCAAATGTTCGAAAATCCAAATAGTCGAATCTACAAATGTTTGAATCTCCAAATGTTCGAATGTCCAAATGTTCGAACTTTTTTTTTCATGTAAGTTTCCTATCTATAAAATATGTAGGTATAGTAGAGTTAACAAGTGCGCGAAATTTAAAATCGTTATGGAAATTTTAAATTTTGCGCACTTGTCCAATCTACTATACCAACGCATTTCATAGATAGGAAACTCACATAAAAAAAGTTCGAACATTTGGACATTCGAACATTTGGAGATTCGACAATTTGGAAATTCGACAATTTGGAAATTCGACTATTTGGATATTCGATCATTTGGAAATTCGACAAAATAGATATTTGACAATTTGGATATTCGACAATTTGGAAATTCGACAATTTGATTATTCGATCATTTGGAAATTGGACGAAATAGATATTCGACAATTTGAAAATTCGACAATTTGGAAGCTCGACAAATTGGAAATTCGATAAAATGGACATTCGGCAAAAGTGAAATTCGGCAATTTGGAAATTCGACAAAGTAGATATTCGACAATTTAAAAATTCGACAATTTAGAAATTCAACAAAGTGGATACTTGACAATTTGGAAATTCGACAGAATGGACATTCGCCAGTTTGGAGATTCGACAAAAAAGATATTCTACAATTTGGAAATTCGACAGTTTGGCCATTCGAAAAATTTAATATTCGATCATTTGGAAATTCGACAAAATTTATATTCGACAATTGGGAAATTCGACAATTTGGAAATTCGAAAAAATTGAAATTCGACAGTTTAGAAATTCGAAAATTTGAATATTCGATAATGTGGAAATTCGACAAAGTAGATATTCGACAATTTGAAAATTTGACAATTTAGAAATTCGACAAAATGGATATTCCACCAAATGGATGTTCGACAGTTTGGAAATACGACAATTTAGATATTCGATCATTTGGAAATTCGACAAAATAGATATTCGACCGTTTTGAGATTCGACTTTTTGAAATTCGACCATTTGGATATTTAACCTTTTGGGTTTGTGGGAAATTTCCTGCCCCTGGCGTCGTAATGAGACAGAGGAAGATGTAAATATATTAATGTCTTCCTCTCTCTCATTACGACGCAACGTTTGACGCAACCATCTGATTTCACCCTAAGGGTGAAGACTCTTGTGAAGGACTAGGGTATCAGTGGATTAGAAAACTATTTCTAATTCACTAATACCCTAGTCCTTCGAATAAAACTTCACCCTAAGGACGCGGGTGAAATCATATGGATCAGTCAAACGTTGTGTCGTAAAGTCGTAGTAGGATAGACAGAGATGTAAACATATCTGCGTCTTTTTCTCTCTTATGCAACGCAATGTTTGACGGATCCATGTGATTTTACCCTGAAATCCTATGTCAGCAAAATGCGCAAAACCGAAAGCAAAAAATATGAGAGTGAGAGAGACACTGATATCTGTCTATCTCTCTAGCACTTATGATTTTCTGCTTTCGGGTTTGCGCTTTCTACTCGTGTGGATTAGAATAGACCAATCAGATAATTGGTCACACTGGAAAGTATTTTCTGATTGGTCTATTTTATTCCCCTGATACTCTATAAAGAGTAAGAAAGTCAGAGAATCTCCCTTCTTTCTTACTCTTACACGGTTGCCATAAGCAACTACCGGTGCCAGCAAGGTGTAACCGTTACAATATTTGCCCAACACTGCTGTACAGTCAACTCCATATATGCTTTTCAAAAAGTTACCAGAAAAATTGACACTTTTCGCATAATTTCTATATCTTTTCAGTTTATGCCTATGAGAAAAATGTTAAGGCATGAAATGAAACAACATAGAAATAATGCAAAAAGTGTAAATTTTTCTAGTTACCTTTTGGAAGGCATAAGACCAAACCAGATAGAAATACGGTTACGGGACCAGAACAAAAAACAGAAAAGGACAGAAACAGTATTTGTTTTTTCGTGGACTTGTAACATAAAAATTGGGGTTCGATTCTTATATTTATTAAAAATTTTTCAAAAACTGAATTATAAGGAATAGAATTTTGTTATTTTTAATTCATAATGCAGAATCATAAAATGGAGGGAAATTTAAGTATTAAGTAGAATTAATAAAATTAATTCTAGGTTATTCCACTCTTCTTGCTGGGCAGTGTGTTCATAACCTCAACTTAACCTCAAATTTTGACGTTTATGCAACTCTGTATACATTTTGTTTTGTTGCATTTTGATTAATTTATACAACTTTTAACAAAAATATTATTATTTTAAAGCCATATTTCTTCAATAATCATATGATTATTGTTAGTTTTTCTTAAATTTTTTTTAATTTGAAATGGGCAATCACTGGAAAATTATGATTAACTGAAAAATATGAAGATGACAATATATAACTATATTTTCTTTCAGGTTACGAAATTTTTCAAATTTTGTCAGTTATTTTAATAAAAGTAATTATGTTTCTTCGCATTTTCAATATTTTAAACTATTTTTTTAATTTGGTCTCACGTTGTATTTTTGTGCGCAGAAAGCTACCGCGCACAGTGTCTAACTTTAGGTATACCTATTGAATCAAAGGATTTCTGACGTACTCGGAACTGTTCCCCCACCACCTAAGTTCTACCTCCTTATTATAGTCTTCTTGTCCCCGACTGTACAGTCTGGAACATTGAAGCCTTCCCATTTTCCACTAGATTTTTTCATGTGTTTCCAATTTCCATAAAAAATCTAGTGGAAACACATGAAAAAATCTAATGGAAAATGGGAAGGCATCAATGTCCCAGACTGTAGTACATATGTGTGCCTAGTCAGGCCCTCCAAGCCACAATGTATTTTGCACGAAGAAATAATAAGGAGACTGCACTCGCTGATTTTTACGTGCCAAAATTCTGTCTTGGTTCACGTGTTGGAATTAACTCTGATATAAGTACGCATGCGCAGTACGCGATTACTATCGATATATCGATAGTTGTTTACAGTACGCTTCCATTTAATTGAACTCGTCGGGACCGGATGAAACATTTTAATTGACCCTTCCCACTCTTTACGCAAATACCAAAAACAAAGGGGAAATGTAACATTTCCCCTTACGTGCACATGTGTGGTGGGGATAATTTTGTTCATTTAAAATGTACGAAAAAGTTCAAATAAAATGGAAGTTCATTTAAAATGGAGGTCAATTAAATGGAAGCGTACTGTACATTAATAAACATAACCTTAAATATCAATTGACGTTTCGGTTCGCGCCATAATAATTTTCTCTCTCATTCTATTTTTGGGAGCAATGAAAACAGCAACAGTGCGCCGCGCACGCGTACTGATAATAGAGTTAATTTCCAACAAGTGAACCAAGACAGAATTTTGGCACAGTTTCTACAGGGATTAACACTACAGTTCGGTCTCCTTATTATTCCTTCGTGGTATTTTGTCTACACGCTCTGTTTCACAGATCTGTCTATCGCAGCGCTAGTGTCGCTACGTAGGTGAATGGCAGAATGTTTGTGTCTGTTAAAATGAGAATAGCCCAAAGCACAACGACTACGGTTACGGGAGCAGGGCACAGGGATGGGTAAAAGTAGAAACTTCGAGGTTTTCTACGTATAATACATGGTATTATACATAATGTAAAATACGTATTATACGTAGAAAACCCCCCACTCCCTCTTAATTTCCAATTTTTCATGTATAATACCCATGTATTATACGTATAATACATATGTAAAATACATGAGGTTTTCTACGTACCCATCACTGGCAGGGCATGAGATAATAAAGGACAGAGACTATTTCTGTCCTTTTCTGTCTCATGCTCTGGTCCCGTAACCGTATTTCTATCTGCTTAGGCCTAATGAATGTTAACGCACACATTCACCTACGTAGCGACACTAGCGCTGCGATAGACAGATCTGTGAAACAGAGCGTGTAGACAAAATATATTGTGGCTTGGAGGGCCTGTTATGTCCCAGGTTCTTACCTTAATAGAAGTTTCATTAAGATGAACTTCCACTTTCCTTATAATGAACTGCTGGTAAGAGGAATTTTAATTTCCTCTATAATGAACCGAGAAAGGGTTTATTTGTCATGATGTTCATTAAAATGAACCACTCGAATTAGTTTGTTAGAAAAGGAACTCGTGGTATAGGAATATCTTATTTTAGGGTGAATTCAATGAAAACACTATAGGTTTTTTTTATAGTTGGAAAATAATTGAAAAACCAACTTCTATATTTGTCCTTGTTGCAACAATTTCACATTTTCTCACAGATAAATTTAGTCATTTGAACAAAGTTTTTAATACCAGTCTTGATCGAATTCAGTTAATTATTAAGTTCTTAAATCTCATAACGTAATATTAATAACCAAATTAGAGAGAGATTTGATTATTATCGTCATCAAGAACGAATGATTCAAATTATCAGTTTATTCACTATTTTCACTTTAAATCATTAAAACACTGAAATCACAAATTGTTAATAATTATTTATTTAACAACGCTAGTGACTGTTGATTGTCATCTTATAAGTTTAGTTCAATAAATCATTAATTGGTTTTAATAAAATTTAATAAACAATGTCGATTAGCTCAGAAATGGAGCAGATCAAAATTTTAACACTTGAATATTCTAAGGAATTATATAAGTCCGTTCCGAAATTTTGTTAATGAGAGCGACACGGGTTTATACCTCGAAAGTCAATTATAATCTGCCTCATTTCCTTTTTTCGGATTAAGCAATGATTTTCCCCTCTTAAGATTCGTATGACTAAGTTCATAAATTGACCAATAGAAAAATAGGTGAAATCATTGTTTTATAGTGATTTCACCAATCAAATAATTTCCAATTTTCAGACTACTTTATTCTAGGAAAAAGGATTGCTTAACCGACGAGTGATATTTTCTGAGGGGCGGCCGGACAGCTCGCCTTATTTATGTGTTTTCTGTCAACATAATTTAGAACAGTACATGATTCTACGCATCTTTTCTATGATTTTTCATAAGAAATTTCATTTAAAATCTAAATTGTACCTCTTATTTTCGTTATTTCGTCGGTCTTCTTTTATTTTAAATCAATTTGACAATTTCATTCTTCCAACCCTTTTGAGATAATACAATTTATATTTACAAGCGGTATTTCTTTTGATGTAGGATAAAGAGAGAGTTTCCTTGAAATTTCAGAAACCATAATTATCAAATGGAAAATAATAATAGATTTAAGGTTAAGAAATAATAATTTTTTAATGAAATAAAAATTAAACTATAAGCCTTTAAATAATACAAGAGAACGTCAGTATTAACTAATAGTCGATATCAGTTTATTAACACTTTACATTGGAAGGTATATAATTAACAAATCAACATTCCAATGATTATTAACAATTAATGAGATCGACCGTTCGTTAGATTCATCCAAACGCAAAATCCAAATTAAATTCATTCTTATTATGTATTATTATTTTGGGTATAAATAGATAGCAGTTACGTTCAAATTAACGGCATCACTGAGAACGAGTTAAAATCCCTAGGATGTGAAAATGGTTTTAATTCGGGGAATTTATTTTAGACGGCTTCATAAGCCCGTCACAGGGCCTAGTGCCTAGTTGCCTGCTTGCCACCATACGTAAGCGCATGTGCAATAGTATAGGTTAATTTTTACTATCTTTGTCGATTTCTCTATGGTTCACTACTACTACGGTGTCATGACAGTTGTTGACAGTTGGAATAATGAAATTAATAATCAATTTTAAATTACGTACGAATTACAAAAACTATAAAAAAAAATATGCCTAACAATAAAAAAACTTTTAACAAATAAAAATATTCACCGAAAGGTTTCTATAAAAATAAAAAATTAATTCAGTTAACCTAGCAAAAATAACATTTAATATAATAAAAACATAATTGTGTTAATAATTTATTTTTAAAGAAGAATATTTAAGAACATCCTAATAAAATAAAAACTCATAAACCACAAAAAAAATGAATAGCAAAAGAAGAAAAAAAACGTTTTTTGAAGTCTGAACAAAACTGCTGTCACCTGTAACGTTTACATTTTTAGCTTATAAATGACAAAATAAATTAGTTAATGTTTATTTATTAGAAATAACAGAGTGGTGGACTTTAATTTTGATGATATAAAGAAGAGCTAAATATTACTTTTTGATCATTTTCCCAAATTTCAAAAATAATATTTAGCACTGTTTTAAAACCAATAAAATTAAAGTTCCACCACTTTTGCCGCACTCTATTATTTCTAATAAATCAACATTACATAATTAATTTTGTCTTTCAAGAGTGAAAAACATCAACATTAAAATCATATTTTTACTTCGAAATCTAAAGCTTTCAATACATTAAAATATGAGTCAATCGATGTTTGGAATTTATTTAAATTACAAGTAATTTAAGATAATATATAGATAATATATAATAATAATGAAAAAAATGCTATTATTTACTTTTTTCCTTCCCGACATTTGTAGATAGTAGTTTGATTTGTCTACTTTTTCAAATTTTATAAAAAAGACAATAATAAAATTGAAATTTTCAAGATTTATCTACGAATTTCTGGTATTTTTTTACAAATTCCCCGTCTTTTTATTCTATTCTAAATTCCCGGACAATTTTGAAGCCTTTTTCAATTACATTATGACTTGAATTAAGATGATTTAAATTTATTGGAACATAGAATGAAGTGATTCTATTTTTACTTATTTGTAGGAAAAAAAAAAAAGTAAAAGACATATTTTTTAAAGGTGAAATTAATTGCATTTTGATTATTTCTTTAAAAATATTTCTAAATATTTGCAAACATAAAAAAATTATGCAAAATAAGCCATTACTGTCATAGATGATTGAAATATTTAATTTAAATGGCAAATAATTTGAAACTATTATTTAAAATTTATAAATGTTTTAGAATTTTTCCTTTCTTTTTTTCTAGAATATTTACAGGTCAAGAGATTTGTCATCAACCCTTATGAAAAGACGAAACTAAATGTATTTTAAAGATGCTTATATGCTCAAGCGGTTCTCATTATATCGGACCATGATATTCAATATCTTTTAAATTCATTTATTTCTAGAATTTGGTTCTTAAATAGTAATTTATAGTTAACATCATTATACAAACGAATTTTGTTGAAAAAAAAATTCCCGTCATGAACTTTAAGCTACAGTCAACCTTCCATTTCGCGAACTTCTAATCGGCGGTAACTCAGCAGGGAAGCTTTGAACGGTCTATATCGGTGAGAGTTATGACTGCGTGCGTGTGTGTGCGCACCATTGAATTCAGGGCCACTAAGAGCATTTTAATGACCTTCTCTTTCGCGGACACGTCAAATTGCTGTCCACGGAATGGAAGTTTGACTGTATTAAAATTTCTCCTTCCTGATTGTTTAAAAAAAAAAAGAATTACTAGCCTTGAATAACATTATTTTAACAACCGTACGGTAAATTAATTAAATATTGCTGTAAACGTTGCATTATATTATTGTTTAAAATATATTAATTTTTTTTTTAAATTTTCAGAACCGTTTTTTTTTTAATTAATTAAAATATAGTCATTTTGCGCGTTTTGTTACTGTTCTCATGTAATTGGATCCACATTTTCTAGGAATAAAATGGAATTAAATTAATTTCTTTTCTAATTATACCTTATCAGAATTAAAAAAAAGCGGGATTAAATTACTTTCATTTCTATCTCTCGTAAAGAATTAAAACGTGGAAGTTCAAAAATGACATTAGATTGGATTAAAAACGGCCAAAATTCCATGACATTTGGGACCGTTTAAATTCATTTCAATCAACCTCTTCTTGCCGGGAGTCTTTCTGATAAATGCAATTTCTGACAATTAAGATTTCTGATAAATAATATTTCGGACAAATGAGATTTTTTTAAATGTGATTTTGTGGAAAGGGGCTGTTAAAAAAATACCCAGGAAAAAAACTTATTGCTAAAATTCTTGCGTGAATCAGAGATTTCAAGAATGCGGTTTCAAGATTGAAATTTTGAATGGTGTTGAATCGGAGTTGTTTTGAATCAGTGATTTTCTATAGCTGTCCTATTCATGAGAAATTTTTTTTAATCTTTTTTAACAATTATGAATGGGATCAAAATTTTGTCGGTTTGTAAATGGAATCGGATATTTCCTTTTAAGAATTTGTAATATAAAAGGAAATTTCCGATTAACTTTTTTCAATTACAAACCGACAAATTTTTGATCCTATTCATAATTGTTAAAAAAGATTCAAAAAATTTCTCATGAATAGGGCATCCATAGAAAATCACTGATTCAAAACAACATCATTCAAAATTTCAATCTTCAAACCGCATTCTTAAAATTTCTGATTCATGCAAGAATTTTAGCAATAGGTTTTTCGAGGGGGTATTTACTGGTTGAGAAGGTGTAAACTCCAATAAGCTATTACGCACTGTAATATATATACACTATGCGCACATTTAATACGGATTATTACGCGTAATAACGTGTATTTACATGTAAAAATCGAAGGTATTACGCGCTATTACGCTGCTATTACGCGTGAGGTGTACACTCTAATACGCGAGTATATACCCCCTCCACATTTTTTTTCCTAGGTACGTCTTAATTTTTTGGATCTATTCTGATCCCCTCCCTCCCTTCGAAATGGGATGATACATGCAAACTTAATTTTTTTCTGACCCCCCTTCCCCTATAATCGTTACGTATTTTTTGAACGGCACCAAATTAGGTTTCTGATAAAGGGAATTTTTTAATAATGAGATTTCTGATAAATGGAATCTTAGGTTCATGAGATTTCTGATAGAAGAATTTTTGCTTGGGTTAATAAAATTTATTATAAATGCACTTTTGGATTAATGAATTTTGTGGTAATTCACATTTCTATCAAAATAGAATTTTGATAAATATCCTTTTGGTTTTCTTATGTTCGTCTGGAGGTAAAATATTACAGGGTAAGAGACAATATTACAGAGATAATGCAGTTATATTGAGATGTCACTTGTATAAATACGAGTTCGCAGGCGTGATTTGTTCCAAAATGACACAACTATTACGGTGTTACGACACGTTCAGACCATTTTCAGCTGGGACACTTCTAACAGTTGGATAGCCTGGAGGCTTAAGACGTTCACCTTTTTAATCACTTAGCTGACTTACATAGGTTTGAAACTCAAAAGACAAAATTTTTTAAAATATTATATTCAATTGTAATATTACCACAGTAATATTAAGTTAATACCAAGTAATCATTATTGACTAATTATTGCCCTGAAATATTACCTTAAGGTGGACATTTTAATGGCAAGTTACTATCACCTTAATATCATCCCGTAATATTACTGTGATATTCACGTAATTATAAGTACTGCTTCAGCATAGATTTGAAACCATTTTAATCGATTTTAAACTACACCTTTTCATTGGGCAGGAAAGTAGATAAGTAAATAAAATAAAATCTATTTAAAATAGTTTAAAAGATCAAATTACATAGTTACTTACAGAAAAAATTAAATCTGAATTTGTAAGGAAAAATGTTTGGTCAATGGACGTAAAGACTTTATTTTAAGACAACTTTATTTCTGTTATTTGGAAACACTGATGTTTTGTTCTTTTCCAGTTTATTAAAACACAACGCAAATAAGCTCCAGATTTAGCTCTCATACTCCCTCATACCTTCAAATATTTAAATAATAAGACAAAACTTTTTTCTGCTTAGTATTAACTTAAATATTTTGCAATAAAAAACATCTCTAGTAATAGAAACAAGTTAAATAATCACAATTTTTTTTAACGAAAATTACAAATAACACCATCTAATTTTACACTAAGCAATATATGGAGCGAAATTCCTGAACTGTCCAGGTAAAAAAAAATTATTTAAACTTTGCTAAAGTGTTTCCATTGTTAGTGGAAGTGTAAATACCAAATATTTTTAAATTCCATGAAATAGTCTTTGAGTTACACAGTTTTAAAATTTTGAATTTTTTTAAAATGTAGTTTTTTAAATTTATTATATTTCTAAGTAGATTGCATAAAAGTTAACATATATATATATAAAGATTTTTAAAGCTTTCTTTACAGGCTATTCCATTATAATAAATGTGTTTTTTGTAAAAAGAAAATTTGACCTTGAAATTCAAGGTCAAAGTGTTAATTTGATTGTATCTCGAAATTGGATTTTTTAAAAAAATTTTAACCTATCTAAATGAAAAGCTTGACTTTTTTCCTATGAGATATGTAAAAATCTGGGTGGAACTCTAAATAATTTTGGCAAAAATACATCTCAAATACTCGCGCGAGGTCGCGTTATTCGAGCACGCGCGGGTATTTGAGATGTATTTTTGACAAAATTATTTAGAGTTCCACTCTAATTTTCACATATCTTATAGGAAAAAAGTCAAGCTTTTCATTGAGATAGGTTAAAATTTTGTTAAAAAATCCGATTTCGAGATACAATCAAATTAACACTTTGACCTTGAATTTCAAGGTCAAATTTTCTTTTTACAAAAAACACATTTATTATAATGGAATAGCCTGTAAAGAAAGCTTTAAAAATCTTTATATATATATATGTTAACTTTTATGCAATCTACTTAGAAATATAATAAATTTAAAAAACTACATTTTAAAAAAATTCAAAATTTTAAAACTGTGTAACTCAAAAACTATTTCATGGAATTTAAAAATATTTAGTATTTACACTTCCACTAACAATGGAAA